>OX608080.1:104921289-105028789 GCA_951509765.1 Sphenella marginata | reverse complement strand
GTGTTGTGCGCTTGGATTACACGCTTAAAAGCTATATATAGCATGTTGTAGGCTTCAAGATTTTGCCCTTGTTGCAAGGCCACTTCGATGGAATTAGATGCAAAGCGCACTGAGGAAGCATTTGGCTGATGATGTCGCATGTGATGGAAGTGCACTGCACTGCTTTGCGGTCGCATCTATGATTGCTTTGCTGCACTAACAAACATACTCGCATAGGCACACGTGCATTTCCTTGGTATGCCAAGGGTTCTCATCACATTCTTTACCACTCAAAACATTTTTTTTTTTGTTACTAAGAGGACAGCGTTTCTCAAACGAGGTGGATTTTTAAAAAATTTGTTAAGCTATCCAAGCTTAGATTTAAAGTTCTCTTGATGAAAAAGGAGCAAGTCCAGAGAGGTCGTAACCAAATGTCTCAGTTCCTAGAAATTTTCCATCGAGACTGAAGACTTCATTTTTGAGCTTTTTAAAAAAAATTCTCGAAAAAGGCTTTCGTAGCCTGCTCAAACGCGTAATTGACTGTGGAAATCATTCACTAATTCTCCTCGCTTAGTTTAGTTTAAGAGTCTCTGTCACACATGTTCTTAAGTATACTCAAGTACCTATATTTGCCTATATACTTAGTATATGCTTTGACTTGCTATACATAAACTCAAGTGCGTATGTTTTTGAGCACATGAAAATCCCCGCCGGAACCGACTACTGACACAACTTATTTACTGACTTTATTGGAAAACTGATAGCAGACGAACATGTGTGCGCTCCTCCATTTTGGCAAAAGTATTTTTTTTATTTGTTTTAATTCTTTAAAAAAAGATACACATATATTGTTAACTCACTACATACCCATTTGGAAGTAATTAGTTTGAAGTGAGCTAGTTAAAAAAAGTAGATTTTAAACAAAAAAAAATTGTGAAGTAGTCGGTTGAACTAACAGCAAAATAGAGAGTTTATAGTTAGTTACTAAAAAGGTAGCAATGCGTGATAAATATCCCAACACTGGTGCCTATATACCCAACAAAAATTTGTGTAAGCCATTGAGATGTAAAAAATGCAAAGGCAGTTGGTGACTATTCTGATAGCCGATATACCATATACTCGTAATAAGCTGAAGATAATACACGCAGCAGTTTATTACAAGCGTTATTTTTTGTGGGGTCATCTTCTCAAAACCTGAGCAGAAGTTGTTGAACGGAATCAAGACGTCTCCGTTTAGGAATTTCACTAACTCGGTCAGTACAACAAATTTGAAAAAAAAAACTCATTTCCTACTTCCTAAATTTCAGCGCTCATCTAGTAAGGCTTTTGTTGTAATAAGCCTTTCTAAGTGCAGAATTTTTTGTTGGCTATAAATGTATTTTCGAGCGTGTAATATACACCATAGGCTCACAGATTTCTTGACTGTCCCTCTCTGTTTCCGCCATCATATTTCTAAATTGAGCGAATAAGCGAAGCTTTCATCATCCTAGGGCTGTTACGGAAATGTGATCAACCTTAACTGAGTTGGATGGGTTCCTATAAATTGTATTTTTCGAAATCTTGAATCGTTGAGCATATATTAATGTACTGTCTGTGGGCTTACAATATACCCGAGGTAGGTATGGCTATTACAAGAAGTGACTAAAAGCCGCATGGATCCTGATTTTCGACACGATGGCACATCTCGTGAGGTGTCTTTACGACATTTCAGTGCTTTGAACGCATCCCTTTGAGAATATGAAAAGATTTGGGAGGATTAATTAGTCAGCCTTTTAAGAGATATCGCATTAGCCTTAAATTCATATCGAGGTAAAAGCCCCCAATCCTAACCACCACGCTTCACTTGTAGGTAGACTTTAGTTTGTGGGAACACACGAATATCACCAACATCCCCACACACACATTGAGCTGTTATGATGGAGGAAAAATGCTTCCACCTATAAATATCACAAATTTTGTTCCACGTAAGCCACACAAGCTTTTGCCACTAAAACCATTTCCCCAGCATTTAATGGGTGGAGCGCAGCAACACTATTTATGAGCATGGCTGACACCGCCAACAGACATACCCCAAATACCTAAGCTCATCTAATCCTCTAAAACACACACGAAGACTTATTAAGACCAGTGGCGGCTGGGTAGCACCCAATGAGTTCTGTGGCAGGGCACCAAAGTGTTAGTTGAAGCGCATTTGGCGCTAGTGGTAACTTGTGCTGGACGCAAATGAGACTTCGAGCTCTTGGTAGTATACTTGCCAACACACAGACTTTTTTGATTTTTCTTCTCCTTTTTTCACAAATACAAAATGGGTTGTCAAGCAACTGCCCAGTCCACGTAGTTTGTGCAAATCCAGTTGGCAACCTTCGCCAAATTCTCAAACTACGCAGAGGAGGTTTCTTATTTCGTTGTTGTTGTCAAACTCGTTTGCATCTTCTGTCCGTCCAGCTGTGGCTTCATCGCACACTCACTCGCGCCATCTCAGCATCCATGCTTTTGTTGTTGTTGTAGTGCCATAGTTGCCATAGTCACATCTGAACCAGTTGGCAGTTGGCTGTACTAAGCTTTGGCACTCTGGCTATGGAATGTGTGGCAGCTGCGTCCGTCAAGGTGTTTGCATATGCTACACCAAGCCAATGGCGTGGAATGGAATGTTTGTGTGAGTTTGTATGGTTTTGCACGTGAAACTTGGGATTAAGTATTAGATGCGTGCGAGTATGGGGGAGGGGCGGTACTCTTAAGAGCTCAGCATGTCATTAGTGTTGGTGACGATGAAACCCTGCAACGGTATTTATTTTGTGACGGTACTAGAGTTCATTAGGAAGGATGGGAAATTTTATTTTATGAAAGTGTGGTTAGGTTGATCGAAGATCCTTCGAATATCGTTTAATAAACCTTAAGAGATATTTGAGTCTAAAAGTCCGGCTTCCAAAAGTCGATAGTTCTTCCCGGCATCAGCAGTCATCACCAAGGCTTATTGTATTAAAGCCTTCCGGACTCAAATCTAACAAAGAACTATCCAAAATGAACACCCTTTAGATGAGCTGAAACAACTTGGCAACCTTCGTAGTTCGCTTTTTCCCATAAATTATTTGAATTTTTTTCTTTTTTCTTGCTTTTTGTTTTTGCTTCATTCGTTAATGCCCTCTGCCACATACTTAGTTAGTCATGGTTTTAGTTGCTGTTGTTGTTGTTTTTTTCATTTCTTGTTCTTGCCCTCGCTATGTGTTGGCTCATAATTCTGGCGTTGAGCACGAAGGGAGTGTCCGTGCCGCCAATCCTATTTGCTAAACGTTTTTTTTTTTGTTTTTCACATTTCGCATATTTTATGTGACCCGACCATATGTTGTTGTTGTTGCTATGTTTGTTGTTGTTATAGCTATTACTGCCATTGCGCGAATTCAAGCTAAAGTTTTACTGCGTCTCCTTCTCAACAACTTCTTCAGCTTAACCATATGTACGTGAGTATGTTTAAGCTTTTTGTTTTTGTTTTTGGCGTAATGAGTTACGCCATGTTGTTGCTATGACACACGAACCCATTCACTTCCACACAGATTTGGAGATTCGACGTGGTAGCATGCGGCATATTTTACTTTTATTACTGGACTTTTATTTTATTATACCTAGTAGTGCTTCGCACACAAGGTATATTAACTTCATTGGCCTAACGGTAGTATGTAACGGCATAAACGAATCGAGATAGATATTGACTTATATATATCAAAATGTTCAGGAGGAAAAGAGAAATTGATTGAGCCATGTCCGTCCGTCCGTCCGTCCGTCCGTCCGTCCGTCCGTCCGTCTGTGAACACGATAACTTGAGTAAATCTTGAGATATCTCAATGAAATTTGGTATGTAGGTTCCTTTTCACTTATCTCCGAGCGCTATTGAAAATAGGCAAAATCGGTTAAAAGCCACGCCCTCTTTCTATATATATAATAGTTTCGAAAATACAAAAAGAGTGATTATTCAGTACATAATACACCTATAAGGATAATATTTGGTATGCACTTTAGCGTTAAGGCAACAAATACATTTTTGAAAAAATTTTTAAAAAGGGGCGTGGTACCGCCCACTTTTGATATAGTCAAGTTTGGAAATATTATTAATCATAAATCAAAAACCGCTCAAGATAGCAAAACAAAATTCAGCACACATATTTATATTAATACAAGCAATATTTCGAAAAAAAATTATTGAAATCGGGTTAGGTCCACCCCCAATTTTATACGAAAGATTTTGAAAAGGATCATAGATATATTGAATATGCTATAACTTTGCTTAAACTAGCTGTATATCATTTCTATTTCACCTCTGAAGTGTTCGTGGGCAAAGAAAGTCGAAAGCACAAAATTTTTGGAAAATGGGCGTGGCCCCGCCCCTTTATGGGGGATTATTCCAAAAAACTTTACATGCCATAACTCCGGTAAAAATTGACTTATTGGAACGATATTTAGAGAAAGTGTTCAACATATAAAGCTAACTCTTTGCTGTAAAAATAAACAAAATCGGTGAACGGACACGCCCACTTTTTGAACACAGTTCTAAAAAATTTCTTCGTAAAATTAAAACCGCGATATTTCCATAATTGTATAAGCTATTTAAATAAGATTTTACACACATAATAAGCTTTTTAACCAAAACTAAACTGTATACAAATTTTGTGGATTTTGGTGAAGTAGGCGTGGCGCCGCCCACTTTTTAGCATAAAAGCTCTGCTATTTTCAAAAGCGATTGCTTGGAATTTGAAGAATGTATTTCAATGAAATTTTGTGAGATACTTCCCAATAGTATGTAGTATACTCCTGCCAAAAATTACGCAAATCGAATAACAAACAAGCAAGATTTACGGGCAAGTAGTTAACACCCTACTGCCTTTTTTTTATTAATTTTTTTTATTTTCATACCTTTCATGAACATGAGGAAAGGTATTTATATTTTGTTATTTAGTAATAATTTAATTTACCACTCACAACAGAAGTGTTTTTATCGAAAACAATCAGTTGCCTTTATAACAAATTTTCAGTTATTAAAATAGGCCTGAGTAAATTAGGATACCAAAACAGATCACTACTAGATATTTAATGTTCGGTTACACCCGAACTTAGACTTCCTTACTAGTTTTATTTTATTTTATTTTATTTTATTTTATTTTATTGTTGGTTTTTGCGGTCTTTCTTGTTTTTACATATTTGTAAGTTTTTGCAAGCTCGAGACACAGAGTTTTTGGGAAAAATTGATAAACGAATTGATAAATCAATTTTTCCCAAAAACTGACAATTAAAATTCATTACGAATTATTGTTTATTTTATTTCATTTCATTTCATTTCATTTCATTTCATTTCATTTCATTTTATTTTATTTTATTTTATTTTATTTTATTTTATTTTATTTTATTTTATTTTATTTTATTTTATTTTATTTTATTTTATTTTATTTTATTTTATTTTATTTTATTTTATTTTAATTTATTTTATTTTATTTTATTTTATTTTATTTTATTTTATTTTATTTTATTTTATTTTATTTTATTTTATTTTATATTATTTCATTTTATTTTATTTTATTTTTTTTTATTTTATTTTATTTTATTTTATTTTATCTTATTTTATTTTATGCTAACGCTTTAACCCTGTAACGACCCATGCAAACAATAATTGTCCCACACAATACCAGAGCGCCACACCAAATGTCACACGTCCATTGAAATGTCATTCTGTCAAAATGCACTTCCGTTGCGGAAATGTGCGAATGCAATGAATGAAAGCTCGCATGGCGCTAGTTGACTGACGGCTGATGAGACGCGTTAAGTGATGCTGTAGCCTGGAACAACATAACTAACAAAGCCATTAAAGGATATGGTTGATGGAACAAGCGATTTTAAGCGTGAAATGTTGCCGGAATGTAAGTATGTGTGTGCGTGTAATGTACAACAACAAAATCTAGTAAACAGGATTAGGTCAGTTGGCTACCAGGAAATGCAATAATTACTGTAGATAATAGGCGATATTGATTTGAAAACGTTTCAAATTGCAAGCTCGAAACACGGCGCCAACTAAGTAATGCACGGAAATTCAATATTTATTTCAATGCCGGTCAGTGCTGCCAATCCAAAATTATTCACACATAAAATATCAATTCCGCTCAATGGCTGACGGATTAAGAAATTGAAACCTTGTGCATTCGACAAAGGAAAACCATAATTACGAAGCAACGAATAGCGAGTTAGAGGGCGTAGAACTTGAACGAATACGCTCTGAGTTAGTGAGAGTAAAGCGGTTGAACACCTGAAGCAGCATCGATCGTTCAAGTGCGCTACCCTCATCGTTGTTGGTATAGCTCAGCTTCTTACATTTTTTCAAGTATTTCAAAATACATACACCAAGGCAACAACAAGCTTTCAATTCGCTCTTGCATACCGTTTCAGTGATAAAAACGGTGCTCTTCTTTGCTCTAGCGATGTTAATCACAGAGTTGATGACAGATCCCGATATTTTGTTTTTTCGCGAAAGTCTCGCTTAGTCCGATTGCACTTTTTAAATGAGAGATTCGACATTGAAAGGCGTCCACAATCGAAAGTAGATGGAATCTTGGAAAGATTTTCCCGAACTTCCAGCTCTCTATTTTTCTTTTCGGTATTTAAATCTACCAATCCCGAGAATTTCGAATTTTTTTTACATTTTTTTGGATCACCAACTCGACTACTCTCAAGTCACTCTGTGCGTTGGTTGGTACGCTGCCAAGCGAGTTGTACGAAATGTAATCTGAGACACATTTTCCGGTACAAACCCTGCCGATTCCAAAACACAGCCAAAGCATCTTAATTGCTGTAAAATACCCAAAAACTTGCGGTGCGTGCCTCCTAGTCCAATTACAAGCGCACACAAGAGCTCTACAAATCGTATGCCGCCATCAACATCTTTGACGGCTACTGATTTCAATTTCCCTTCTCTGCGTTTGCCTGCAAATGCAAAATATTTCGCAGCAAAAAAAAGGGTCGATTAATTTCATATTACGTGCTTTTGTTGTAGTACATTATTGTTGTTGTTGTTGATTTTACTTATACTTGCAATTAGATCCTGACATTTGTTGAAATTTGTTGAAATTCTGTGTAAAAAATATAAAATTTCGCTAACAAAACCAGCTTCCATAGATCGGTTTGGGTTCAGCAAATGCAGCAACGTTTTATCGTCCGTCCATCCGTCCATTCGTCCGACCATCCAACCATCCCTACGCAACTCGATCCCTACAAAAGTATAACGATCGTCAGATACGACGAACACAAATCTATCGCTTCGTAGTAAAGTACTCTTGTTGTTGTAGCTGCTACTGATCGTTTGTCCTTTGTTGTTGTTGTTGTTTGTTTGTTGTATATTTAGCTCGACCGCTTTCTTATCGTACTATCTACGCGTAAATCGTAAACTGTAATTATCCTTTGAAATTAAAATGGAAAAAAATCGTTTTGCCCTGGCAAGCAAGAAGAAGCAAACAAAAACTGCAGGATCACTTTGGGAGCGAGTTTTTTGTTTCATTCGTGGGAACCTGCGTCATTTAAATAACAAAAAGCCGGTAGTACAATGAAAAAAAAAAGAATACAAAAACAATAACAACAACAATACAAATAAAATAGGGCGTACACATGCAGATTTGTTGTATCGCAAAGCGGTCGCTTGCTCGATCAGCAAATCTCAACAGCGCGCATGATCAGCAGCAGCTCCTGTTGCGCCTGAGCGGCACAGTGGTGTTTGGGGTGAACATTTTTTGGTAAAAAATTTTTCAGATATGCCTGATCATAAAATCATAAAGTGGGCGTGGTCTGTGTGTTGTTGGGGAAATCTCAAAAATTTCTAAAAATTAAAAATAAATTTGATTCATTTCAAAAATTTATTAAAATTTTTTTTTTTTTTTTTTTTCAAAAATCCAATTTCGAAAATATTTTTCAGAGGGCTCCCATTTTCAAAATTTTTCAAAATATATATTAATTTCATTCATTTCATAAATTTCGCAGATATTTCGCCCAGTTTCAAATTAAAAATTAATTTCATTCTTTTCAAAAATTTATTTAAATATTTTTCTTATTTTCAAAAATCATTGTGGCAGAATTTTTTCAAAGGGCATTCAGTTTCAAAATTTTTCAAAAACGTTTCATTTCAAAATTTTACTCAAGAATTCCCTATCTCAAACAAAAATTCAATACATTTTCAACTAAAGTGAAATGTTTTTGAAAAAAAAAATCGTCAAAAAATTCTCAAAAAATATTTTAAAAAGTCGTGCTCTTCCGACACACTGTGCGCCGCCACCCGAATCTTCGCGATCACAGCCGTTCACATTTGGTTTTTGGGCGTTCTCTTGCCATAGTTCTTGCTGGTATTTAAATATCATATTATTTTGATGGGCGTTGGCGAAATTGTAAACCGAAATTTGATTGCTGTGCGGGTTGGGTGTAAGCGGCGGATTTCTTCGGCCCAATTTTTGTCAACGGAACTAAATGGGCGTTTTCAAAATTTGCATTCGGCATGAAATTTGTGAAACTATAAAAATTTTTTTTTTTGTTGTCACATTCAGCAGCAATTTGTGTAATAATGAGGGAAATTATCAAAAACAATCGGTATGTAAATCGAATTACAGAAGTTATGGCGGTAATTGGTTTACTTTTCTCATAGAACTCGTGGGAACTATTGCTGGAGATAACAATTATTTATTAGTACAAAATCCCTTTAATCGAACCCCACGTAGTCACTCCGAACAGAACTTTTCTAACTAGTTTTGTCATTTCTATTGATGCAGGCTTGAGTCGCACAATTGGATTACTTAATAATCGTTTTTTTGATTAGAGATAAATTAATACGTGAAAAATCGGTTTCAAAAGAAAATAGTAGATTTTTATTGACAAATCGATTTTTAAAGAAAATAATCGATTTTAAGAGAAAGTAATTGGTTTTGTTTATAAATCGATTTTTAAAGAATATAATCGATTTCTATTTATAACTCGATTTTTAAAAGAAATAACCGATTTTTGTTGAAAAATCGATTTTTGAAGATTTTTATCGATTTTTATTTATAAATCGATTTTTAATGAATATAATCGATGTTTAAAGATACAAGTCAAATTTTTGTTTATAAATCGATTTTAAAGAAAATTATCAAATTTTGGTTTACAAATCGATTTTTAAAGAAAGTAATCGATTTTTGTTCATATATCGATTTTTTAAGTTAATCAATCGATTTTAAAACAAAGTAATCGGTTTTTGTTTATAAATTGATTTTTAATGAATATAATCAATATTTTATTTATGAATCGATTTTTAAAGAAAATAATCGATTTGTTATCTATGAATCGATTTTTAAAGAAAGTAATCGATTTTTGTTATTAAATCGATTTTTTAAGAGAATAATTGTTTTTTGTAAATAAATCGATTTTTAAAGAAAACATTCGATTTTAAAAGAAAGTAGTCGACTTTTGTTTATAAATCGATTTTGAAAAAAGTTATCGATTTTGATATATAAATCGACTTTTAAAGAAAATAATCGATTTTTATCCGAAAAATTTATATTCAATGCAACAGTAAAAATATATTATGAATATTTAATTCCATCGAAAATCATTTCAGATAATAAGTTTACCAACAATAAGTAAAGAAATAGACTTTCCCAAAAAGGTTCTCGTCACCCGCCTCTCCGGGAAATTTTTGAACTTTGAAATTGAACTTTTGAATTTACAAAGCTAACTTTTTCTATTTCTGCTCTTTTGTTTAAGTATTCTCACTCAAAGTTTTTTTCAGCATTGCCACCTATCTGATTTTTTTCTATTTAAAAGGGGATTTGCCTTTTAAAAGGAATTTTATGTTGTATTAAAATAAAAAAAAAAATTTGAGTAGCTTTACCACCTGGGGTTACCACCTATACACATTTTATTTATTTTGTTGCATTTTTGCAGAGTTGCCACCTAACTAAAAGTAGGTCTACTTGGGTTACAACCTAGGGCTGCCATATTTCTTTTCATATGAGCTATTGCCCATCCATCTCACCCTTGAAAAACTATAAGAAGACAATCTTCCAAATCCAAATAGGTACCAGCTCTCTCACGCATCCCCATCCCATGCTCCACTAATCGCTTTGCCACAAACTCAAATATGCTAAATTAAATTCTCTTTAAAAGTAAACTTAGTGCCAGTAATTCTAAGATTTTAATCTTTCAAAAACTTTGACTTGCCAGTTTAAAAGTGAGCCAAGAAAAAAAAAAAAGTTGAACATGAAAATCATATAAAATGCCCTCAAGTGAGAAACGCACTATGAGTGAGCTCGAAGTACGACGCAACAACTCACACCCAACCGCACACATAATCGTACTTCTAGGAAACTTATTACTTAGTTTGACCGGCGTTGTTGGACAGTCAACTGACACTTGTGAGACAACTTGACAAGACCAACAACTAAAACTAATAAGAAGAGCAAGGAAGAGAAGACAAGACAAGACGAGGCAAGTAACTAACCAGCCAGTGTCATTAGAGCTTTGCAATAGCGGGCGCTGGACAATTGTTCAGGAAGAAGAGGACACAACAGCTCCTCGAAGTAGGAAACCCAGTGTACGAGTATGTGAGCTGAAGAGCAGCTTAAAGGCGCTCAAGCATGTTGAAATGGCCATGAGGGCGCAAGGAAGGGCGGTCGTTAGTGTGTGTCCAATCAACTCTGGGCAAGCACCCAACTACGTAAGCTCTTATTAGACTTTAGCAAGACAAAGTTTCACCTACTGCTGTGTGTTTGCTTTTGGTTTTGTCAGCGAGGTGTCCAGCATTTAAGAGGCGTCACTCTGTTGCTACCGTTTTGCAAAATCTTCTGCTGTCTTAATGCGGTCCTTTGCATTACTACATTGCTTTGAGTCAAGTTTTCGGGGAAATTGTCACTTTGCAAGTTTATTAATGAGCTGCCAACAACGTGTCCTTAACACTTTGACATCGTGTAAATTGAGTTGGTGCTTGTTTGTCCGAGTGCAGTACACGGGAAAAAATTGTGAAAGGGTAAGATTGAAATGTTGACTGAAAGTTCGAAGGTCTGGGGGAGTATTAACAGCCCTTTGATGGAGATGAATATGATCGGCTCCGCTACCAGCTCGACTTCCCTATAGTGGATTTTAATTGCTTCTTAGGGCTACCCATACCGATGGATATTTATAGGGCTCACCTATCCCCATAGAGAGGTCACTTTGGTTCCTTCTCCTTGTTTGAAATTTTTATCTCGCTGAGTTCCTCTCTCTCTCTCTTCAATTTACTTTCTCTCAGAGTTGTAGTTTGTGCCTAAATCCGCTTTCGTCTGCCCATTTACTTCCCTCCAAAACATAGTTTAAAAACTTTGATTTCCCACTAAATTTCTCGCCGTGTATTGATACTTTCAAAGTTCATCCTTTGATGGCACCAATTACAAACATATTTTTTTTTATTTTTATTTATATTTTCTTTATTCGTTTTTTTTTTTTAATTTTTACTCGTTAATATTTTGCTTTGCAATCTCACAGCAGCAGTTTAATTATGCGAAAACAATTTTCCTACAACAAATATTTCAACGACTCTTGCCGTGTAGCAGCTCATCAAGTTGCTGACGCGTCAAGCAGAAAATTACTTGCAGTCCGAAGGAGCAAGGAAAACAAACGCAGGACCACTGGTTAGGTAGAAAACCAAAGAAAGTAATTTAGGAGTTGTTGAGAGATTTTTGGAAGGCTTTTGGGAAGATTTTATCTTTCTTCATACAATCGATTGTTCCGATAAACGGGTTTTGGGCTATAACTCTTGCAATTAAAACCCAGGAACTTAAAATTTTTGCAGGTTTGTTTCGTATTTCATGCGTAACGTGTGTAGTGAAAATCAGCCGGATCGGACTAACATAACATATATGTAGCTCCCATACAATCGATTGTTCCGATAAACGGCTTTTGACCTATAACTCTTGCAATTAAAAAGCTAGGAACATAAAATTTTTCAGGTTTTATATTTTTTATGTAGGTGATGTGTGTGGTAAAAATAAGAAAGATCTAAACAATATTACATATAACTCCGATATAATCGATAGTTCCGATAAACGGGTTTTGGGCTATAACTCTTGCAATTAAAACCCAGGAACTTAAAATTTTTGCAGGTTTGGTTCGTATTTCATGCGTAACTTGTGTAGTGAAAATCAGACAGATCGAAGGTACGTAATGTATAGCTCCAATACAATAGATAGTTTCGATATATGGGGTTTGGCCTATAACTCTTCCAATTAAAAAGCTAGGAACGTAAAATTTTGCAGTTGTGTTACTTGTTATATACGTAACGTTTGTAGTGAAAATCAACTGAATGGGACCAAAATAACATATAGCTCCCATATAATCGATTACTTCGATAAATGGGTTTTGGCCTATAACTCTTCCAATTAAAAAGCTAGGAACGTAAAATTTTGCAGTTGTGTTACTTGTTATATATGTAATGTGTGTAGTGAAAATCAGCGAGATCGAAGGTACATAATATATAGCTCCCATACAATGGATAGTATCTTTAAATTAACAGTTTTGAAAAGTTTGTAAATTCCAAACATGAAGCTTCAAAACTGTATAGAGCTAATTGTAGCTGCTAACATTACCAACTCGTTTTTGTTTAGCTCCGGTGCGCAGCCTGGTACCACCCTGTTTTTTTTTTTTTTTTTGAAACTAATTTTGTAGAGAGGTCAGCAAATTTTCTTTCCCATTTAATTCACACGTACCTAATACATAGTCTTTCTTCCCTCCTTGAAAGAGCAAGTCCCCTCGCGCCCACTCTAATTATTCTATCCCCCACCACACCTCCACGCAGCTCATCATGCGCTTATCCGGTCACTGAAACGTGCTATTGCTTGAGCTTATCTGCATTCGCAGCGTTTTTTTTCTTGCCACCATTTTGCCTAACTATTTCACACTCTTAGCGCTTTCCCATCTTTCACCCTCCCCCCTCATTTCTCACCTTCCACTCCCAACACGTATTTTTCCAATTCAAACCAATTCGTTTTAATTTTCGTGCAACATTGAATGTGAACTGCTGATGATGCATTTCCTTTTTAACAAAAAAAGTGATATGTGCTCGTCTTCTTCTTCTTCAAAGCACAATTGCCGCCGCACTGGGTATTGAGCGTGGGAGAGAGAGAGGTGCAGAAAGTGAGACGGCGGTATAAATGCTGCTGACCGTGCTGCTCAAGTGTGGATTACGAGCTGCCATTGTGGCAAATTGTCTATTGGTGTTGTTGTTGTTGCTTCGCTTAATTGGGATGAATTTAATGTGCGGCATTTTGATTTTAATGTCTTGTCGGTGCCGTTATGCACCCATCCACCCACTCCCACGTTCAATCTCCTTGCGTTCCCTTCCAATTCTTCTCTATAAATACTAAATAGCATTTCTCTTCAATTGCTTTCGTTTCGCAAATGACATTCCAGAGCTGACAATAAAAGATTTTCTTCGTCGTTTTCACTTCGTCTTTATGCTGGTCATTTGAAAGCTTTCTTTATTGCTCTTCATGTGGTTGCAATTTTTATTGTTGTATGACTGTAATTGTTTTTGGTGTTGTTGTTGCTGCTTCTAGCTTTGACTTTGTTGTTTTCGTTTGTGTTTGTTGTAGGTAGTTGTTGTTGCTGACAAATTGGCTTCTTTCAAGTAGCGCAATTGCTGATAATACTATCATTGCTGGTCACATATTAATGTCAAGCCACCACTACACACACACACACACACGCACACACAGAGGGGCATATTAAATTATTCTACCTCTCAGCTACTCACCCACGCATAGCTCCCATGGACAGTGAGTCATAAAAGTATTCGTGTATTAATTGTGCTAACTGGACGCTAGCTATGAATATAACCGAGAGCGAGGGAGATGAAAAAGTGAAAACCGGTTTATTGAGTAACAGAAGAACGAGTCCAAAGTGGCAGGAACTTTTCAAAAATATTTTTTTAACAATCTACCAGGTTTAAAAAAGCGTAAACAGCGCCGAAACAGAATTTCAAAATCTATTTTCAAAAACCTGAAAATTCCAAAATCCTAAGTGGTTGGATGAGCGCCAAATATGCTCTCCAAGAAACTCGAAAAAGATTTTAAACGCCAAAAAAAATCGGCGAAATAAATACAAAAAACTCTAAAAAAATTAATAAAATTTTTTTTTTTTTTATTTAAGAAAGTCGCAGTTTTCTAATTTTAATATTAAGAAAAAAAATATTTCTCAGTGTCAATTTTCTTATTAAATACTTTTTTTCGTTTTTTATAATTAAAAGGAAAACAAATTTTTTTTTGGTCAAATTAAAAAAAATATTATTTTTTTATATTGTATTTCATTTTTTTTTTGTTTATTTTTTTTCTTTTTATAATGTAAGTTACTTTTCATATTTGCAATTCTCTACTTAAAACAATAATAAAATTTTAAATCGATAAAAAAACCAAACATAATATGTATTTAAAAAAAAAAGTTTTCAAAATGCGTTTTGAAATTAAAAATCATATCTGACTGGTCATAAATTCATACATTTTAAAGATTTTGCTTTAAAAAAAATTTTCACATTTTTCAAATAAACACTTTTCCGAACACTTTTGCCACTAACTGTACACAATGTAAGCTAATAAAATCACTTCAACTAAACTCGTACAAGTCCACCGCTTGACATCCACCATTGCTTTTGTATGCGACTGCGGTGCCATTCCAGCATTTCGCTTTGTTCTCTCGCCATTGTCATTTGGGTCTTTGCAACATTTTTAGATCTTTTTTTTCTCGCTTCTTCAAGATTGAAGTAAAAGCTTCATTGGCAGCGGCAATAAATGATTTCGTACACATACATACATACATATGTATTTATGTGCCGCTGCGTGACACTCGAGCTTGTAGAGCATAACTAAATACTCGTACACTCCAAACACGAAATATTTTCAACTCGGTCAGCAATTTCTTTGTTGCAAGTGAATCATCGTACTGAGGGACTACTAAATACATTTTCGGCAACATTTTAATTGATACATACATAAATAACAGACATTGAATTCAGCAGAATAGGTTCCAAGGAAATATAAAATTAAAGAGATTATAAGGAGCCAGTCGTAAATTATTAGGAAGACCATCATGATTAGATAACTTGAACTTGAGATTATTTGTTGGCACCATATTGAATCAGCATTCTCTAAAGATACATATATTTAGGCAACCAGAAATTACCATTGCAACCGTTTCCTTTTATTTCCCTTCCATTTTTCTCTTTCCTTTCCTTTAATTTCACCTTCTTCCCGTAACCACAGTTTCTTTTAATTAATTTTCTTTTATTTTATTTTATTTTATTTGGTTTTATTTTATTTGATTTTATTTTATTTTATTTTATTTTATTTTATTTTATTTTATTTTATTTTATTTTATTTTATTTTATTTTATTTTATTTTATTTTATTTTATTTTATTTTATTTTATTTTATTTTATTTTATTTTATTTTATTTTATTTTATTTTATTTTATTTTATTTTATTTTATTTTATTTTATTTTATTTTGTTTTATTTTATTTTATTTTATTTTATTTTATTTTATTTTATTTTATTTTATTTTATTTTAATTTTTTTTATTTTATTTTATTTTATTTTATTTTATTTTATTTTATTTTATTTTATTTTATTTTACTTTATTTTATTTTATTTTATTTTATTTTATTTTATTTTATTTTATTTTATTTTATTTTATTTTATTTTATTTTATTTTATTTTATTTTATTTTATTTTATTTTATTTTATTTTATTTTATTTTATTTTATTTTATTTTATTTTATTTTATTTTACTTTATTTTATTTTACTTTATTTTATTTTATTTTATTTTATTTTATTTTATTTTATTTTATTTTATTTTATTTTATTTCATTTTATTTTATTTTATTTTATTTTATTTTATTTCATTTCATTTTATTTTATTTTATTTTATTTTATTTTATTTTATTTTATTTTAGTAAATTTTGCTGGCTCGAGGTCAAAATTTACCAAAATAAGGAAAAAGGTCGCCAAAAATTACAATTAATTTTATTATATTTTATTTTATTTTATTTTATTTTATTTTATTTTCTTTTCCTTTCTTTTATTTTATTTTATTTTTTTTTTATTTTATTTCGTTTCAATTTATTTTTTTTTATTTAATTTTTTTTATTTTTTTATTTTAAGTAACAACAGCTAACTAACAATTTCAGTGTTTATTATGATTCAAATCATCTTGATTAAACTAATTATTTAATATTCCCTATTTATTTTAATAAACTTGCACAAGTCCCGCTTCAAGTCAACATTCGCTCATACGACAAGTCACATCTTTTATCAATTTCGTAGCTGTCTTTCTGCTCATTGCAGTCACTTAAAATTTTAAATTGAATTAACTGCAATTTGCGTGTTGCCGTCGGGTCCCTAATCCACTCCACCACAACGCCATGAAGCAAGGAAATTTAATCTCCACCAACCGTTTCGCACACTATACCGCCCCCTGTACCCCACTTGCACAGCTCACATTGTTGTTGGGTATCTACGAGTGAAGATTGTGGTTGCTTCAACGTCTGATGGAGACGATGAGACGTTAAGATGCTAAATTACGCGTGCGTCTTCATATTAAATTAAGAATATCCGTTTTAAAAATGGCCGCTATAGTAACTACTGACGTGTTGTTGTTGATTTGCTAGATATACATACATGTATGTATATAATATATATGCTCTTATTAGGAATGTACCGAATACTCGAGTTGACGGAGTCTTTAAGCTTAAGCGACTCATCTCATCGTCCTATTCATTTAAATTCCAAATATAACGCATATTTTATAAATTTCTGTACGCGATCCGACTTTTTTTAAATTTTTGAAAAAGTTGCCCCAAATTAAAAAAAAAAAATATTTTGGAAAACAGGTAACAGGTAACAGGTAACTCTTCTGAAAATTTCAAGATATCTTTAGCTGTATCCAATAATACAAAAAAATTTGAGTCCAACAGTTAATAGAAAATACAAAATTTTTCGTAATATTTAATTAAAAGTTTTCCAAAATTAGAAATTAAAAAAAAAACAAATTCTTGGCAAAATATTAACAATTTTAAAAACTAAAAATTTTCCAATATTAGAAATTAAAAAAAAAATGTTCAAAACATTAAATCTTTAAAACAATTTTTTTTTTCATAATTAGGAATTAGAAAAAAAAATTTATTAATTAAAAATTTTCCAAATTTAGAAATAAAATTTTTTTTTTGTTAAAATATAATTTATATACGTATAATAACTAGGTATTCCTGTTTCTTCTCTATTTCTGATTCTTCTCTATGTCTTGTACTCACTCTATATCTATGTACATCTCCTGAATTTAAAATAATTAGGTTTGTTTTAGGTTATACATATCCGAAAATTAAAATCTGTTACAAAATGTACTAAAGTAAAATCTTGAAAAGATGATGGGCTTAAAAGATATTAGTCTTATACACAACCAGTTTTATCAAATAAATAAATAAAAAATGTTAACGGTTTTAAAAACTAAAAACTTTTCAAAATAAGGAGTTTTTTTTCCAAATTTTTACGTTTTTTAAAAACAAATATATTTTTCCATAACTAAAAATTACCATAAAAATTTATTTCAGTAAAAGTTTTTCAAAATTATTATTTTTTGAATCTTTGTCCTTTTTAAAATGTCAAGATTTCAAATACATATTGACAAAATAAACTTTATAAAACAATAAAAAAAAGGAAGGAAGTAAACGTTTTAAATTTGCAACTTGAAAAAAATTTTTTTTAATTTTTTTCCTTGGCAGAGCTTGACTTTATGATAAAAGCAAATTCCAATTTAAAATTGATTAAAACTGAAAGAGGTCGATTCCACCTATCTACATATCTCACGATTTAACATAAAAAAAACCGAGTGGGGAACACTTAAAGATCGTGTCCTCATACCAAATTACTTCGTAAAACATTCGCTACATCCCTAGTACGTATGTTTGTTTGTGTGTGTTTGCCACTCTGCTGGTATCATTTTCCTATTTGAAGTAGCTCCACAATCTGCCTGAGGGGTTGTTGAAAGCATAAAATGGCGTTGACATCTTTAAATTGAACTAGAATTTATTCCACTTTTTTCTTATTTTTTCGAAGAAAATTATGATGGAATTTATGGTTTTAATAAAAACTTTATGGCGATTAAATTGTAGGACTGCTACTTGCTGAGCAATGCAATGGATTCAGTGAATTAAAAGGAAAGATATGTAAGTAAGCTAGGATAGCAGTGAGTCTCGTAAGTGATCTTCTAGGTCGGTAGGGGAAAAACAAAATCGCACTGGTGAGGCATTCCCTCGCTAGCAGACTAATAAGATGAGAGTGGTTCCATGGTGAAATCGAGCTGAGGAAGCTGGAACGAATTTCATAGAGAGTTGCAACAATTCAAAAGACTGTACAAAAAAATCCCTAGGATCCAATTAAGAGCAAAATATGTTGGTAGTGGTTGATATGAGTTGAACAACAACAAGAAACATAAACACGAAGCGATAGTATGTATGTATAATCTTTATTTTCTCGTAATTATTTACAATTTTTTGAGGTTTATAACATGAAAATAAAATACAAAAACAAGAAAATAGATAATGACATTAGATGCTCATTCAAGGAGCAGAGAAAATGCCATTTCATTCGTTTAGTAATTATAATGCTTGTGGGGCGCATAATAATAACAAAATATAGTTCATTACAATTGAAAAGATAAAAAATATGTACAAAGAAAGGTGTGAATATTACATGTACGTATGTATATTAGAACAAAAAAAAAAAAAAATCAAAATTACAGATGTTAAAGTACTCACATCTTACGTTATAGGTCTCAAAAGAATTTCAATAACCTCATGATTGAAACCAAGTAGCCACTGCTTCACTTCCCTCAGAAATGCTGGTAGCCTTCTAATGAGTCGTATTAGAGCAGGTAGTTTGTTGTATAGATTACATGATACGATGGTGTAAAAGTTACGATAAAGTGTAGTGCGAAAGCTAGGATCTTTTGTTTGAGATAACGTCTTATTTCTAAGATTGTAAAGGTTGTATATTGGGCTTTGCGTATACCCGCTTCTTATAAAAAAAATTTTTAAGACTTTAAAATAGTATAGGTGCCGCACAGGAATAATATTTAATTTTTTGAATAGATCAATAGAGTGAGTTAAACGACCGACTTTACATATTCTTCGGATTAGACACTTCTGTAGTATTAAAAGCGGATGGATCTTACTAGCGTAGGCACCACCCCAACAACTGATTCCGTATTGCAATTTTGAATGGATTAGTCCATGATACACCAACAACAATATTCTATTGGAACACAGTTTTCTTAGGTTATAGAAGGAACGAAGAGCTGATAACATATAAGATTTCATTGCAGAAATATGCGATGACCAACTTAGATTTTGATCGATTATAACACCCAAATATTTGAAATTAGAGGCGACTTCGATTTCAAAACATTTACTGTCACAACTTATTTTCTCATCAAAGCTGACAGTTTTAATATTTTGAGTACAAGTAGTTAGGCACAAACGATGACGCATACATTTAGAACTATGAAATACAACTTCGTTCTTAGGTATTTCCTTCCCGCAAAGGTTGAAATACATCAACTTCGTTTTGCTGCTTACTACTAGCTTATGCCTTGCGAACCAAGATCTTAAAGTGTACACATCGTGATTAATTTCAGAAAAAAGATTAAATTCATTTGTCGATCCATATGCGATGGCAAGGTCATCTGCAAACGCTGTTACCTTACCAATTAAAGGCAAGGAGAATATTGAATTAATGTATATCAAAAATAGAATTGGTCCAAGAACCGAACCCTGTGGAACCCCTAGGGTTATGGGCCTAGGTTCACTTAGATTATTTCCAACTTTAACTCTCTGAACTCTATTCTCTATATATGACGTAAACCAATTAATAATGTTACCCCGAAAACCTGCAGAGCTAAGCTTGCTTATGAGAGTATCATTTGGGATGCATGAAAAGCATTGAACTTGAAATGTCTTAAATAAAAAACTAACCGCCATACCAACTCTACATTCGACCTCGTATTAACATACATCTAACCTACACGTGGCATTCAGAATACATTTATTTGTTATTGTTGTTGTAGTTCATTTGTTTAGTTATATTACACACCGGCGAAAAGCAAATTCAAAAGCCCATTCACAATGGAACTTACAAGTTTGAGAAGCGAAAGGAAGCGGTGTGGAAGTGAAATAGGCGGAAGATGAGCGTTTCGAGTTTTATTAAATTTCAAAGGAAACGAAGAAGATGGCAACAAGTTCATGAGATTTATAGGACATGCAAATGGTTTTGTAATGAAACTAGGACAATCAATCACTGGAATACCATTCCGAATAACATTGTAAGGAAACGTTTATCGGGTGTGATTCCTTACTTGGAAAATCCATTCTACATCATAAACCCTACGGCGGACCTGTTAAGTCTGGATTAAAATTAAAAATCGATTATATTTAACTGCTCTATTAATTTAATTGAATAATTATGATAATCGAACATTTTTAGAATAATTAATCGATTAGGATTAAATTTTGTGTTCAATTAATGGGGATATATTTCGTTTTCAACTTTAATGCTAGGATTAATCAAATGAATAAAGATTTCAATTTGATTAAAATGTTTGATTAGTTAGTTGCGATTAATGAGGATTAATTCTAATTTTAAATATTTCAATATTAATTAAAACTAAATAATTTTAAAATTTTTTTTTTTTTTATAAAATCATCCAAAAAAATTATATATTCCCAGCAAACCATAGGAGTCATAAATAAGTCATAAAGGAGTCTTAAATGAGACAGAAATTAGTCTTAAATGGGAGCGTTTATACTCTTTATGAACTCGTTTGAGAGTCCGAAATGAGCGTGATTCCCTTCTTGCGATGGTCGTCCGAAATGAGCCTGATTCATCAAAAAAAAAACCATATGAGTCATAAATGAGCCAAAAAGAAGTCATAAAAGAGTCAGAAAGGAGTCCTAATCGGAGCGTTTATACTCTATATGAGCTCGTTTATGATTCCGAAATGAGGCTATTTCCCTTCTTCCGATTCTCGTCCGTTATGAGCCTAATTCCATTTATCATATGAGCTTGAATAAGAGTCATATGGGGCACCTTGTTTTCTCATAAATGGCACTTATTGGACTCAAGTCGTTATTAATCCTCGTTAATTGCAATTAATCAAAAATTTTAATCAAATTGAAATTTTTATTAATTTGATTAATCCTAATATTAAATTTGAAAACGAAAAAAATCCTACAAGAAAAAATAGTACCTAACAGGAAAAAGGAATTAGTTTCGGGATGCCTACTGTCCACATAAAACAAAAACAACGAAATTAAATTAAAAAAAAAATTATGAGGGAAAAAATTAAGCGCCCATTGAGGTGAGACGCGTTGATGACGAGCCCACAGCAAGAGCCAAGAGCGGTCAGTGGAGTTGTTGGCGTAGTTGTTGTGTTACTTCATTGTAAATGTGTTACATTTAATGTTTTGCATGTTGTTGCATTTTTATTTGTTCTAAAGTTACGCTTGTTGTTGTTGTTGCTATTACTGCTGGCTAGTCGCTGCCAACGGCGTTTAGGCTATTGTTGTGGTCGTTGGCTTCAATGCTTTTTGTTGGCTTTCAAAAACGCTGCTAAAAGCAACACAACAACAACAACGAATAGCAACAGCATTTAGAAATTACAACAAAGCATTGCAAAAACAACAATAACAATAGCAACAAAGGAAAATAAACAACAACAAAAAAAGCGACTACACAGACAATGGCAAAATACAAAAGCGGAAGCTGAAAGGAACAAGCTAACCAAAGCATGTATGTATGTATATATTTAGCAACAACAACAAAAAAACATTAACAAAATCAAGAGTACATAGCACATAGAGCACTTGAATTCCAAAAGTTCAATGACACAAATTTTTCGCCTTTTGTTTAGTTACTATTGTTGCAGCAGTTGGGACAAGAGCAACAAACAACACCTCAACAACAACAACAAGAACAACAAGAACAATAAAGCAATAGCTAACAATAGATAGTGCAACAAATCATAACACAGTGAGGCAGGTCGATATCTCGAACACATACATAGATGGAGGTTTGTTCCGAAGGAGGTAACTTCGGCATCATCATCATCATCGTCATTATCAGCAGAGTTCTTGCGAGGTTGAGACAATAAACTTGGTAGATACATATTAACTGGCTCTTTTTCATGCGCTCGAATATTCTGTTTATGAATTTGTATACCCAACTGCAAGACTATAGATGATACCATAGAGGTGAAGAAACTGAAAAGGCAGAGTTCGTCAATGAAGGATCCCTAGCCCGAAGTCAGCATAGGAGACTATAGACACTATCAATTCCGCACAACTGGGTATAAAAAACTAGGATCCACAACTACTTAGAGCTAAGAACTTTTGCTTATTTTATTGCCTTACAAAATTTAACTTTTATTATTTTTGCATGAATTTTCAATTTTCATTCTTCATTAAAATAACAGTGTCATCTCTACAAAGAAATTAAATAAACAAACAATTTCTTCTCTTTATATACTATGTACTTGGCTAACAACATACTCATAGGCACATTTATTTTTTTTTTTTTGGGTTAAACCAACAACAACAAAGCGCCCATTTAATCTTTTGTTTGGCATATCAGACTCGTCAGAGACAAACTCGACAATTATCAATGGAGTTTGTAGGGGTTTTTAAAAACATTTCGTTTGTTGTTGTTGTTGTTTACTTTTATTTAATTTTTGTTGCAAAATAATAATAATAAAATTTAAGAAAAAAAAATGTGTCTACGGGTATTCCTTATTGTTATGCTTGAATGTGGAGTATATTACCCGCAGATTTATACTGACAAAAGACGAAAAATGTAGGTCAAAAGCAATTCAATAGCTGACACAATGGCCTCAAAAATTACAAAGAAATTGGGAGTAAACAATTAAGTTTTAAAATAATATATGTATATAAAATGTAGAAAGAGTTTACACGTGCAACTTACAAAAACAAAGACTAATAATAGAAAGAAAAAAACGTTGTGTGGAATTTCAAGTTATTTTTATGTCTCTAAGGAATTGTGAAAGACACCAAAAAGTTAGGTTAGGATTGTTAATTATGTATGTGAGCAAGATTCAGACGGAGAGCGCGACATTGTGCAACTCTGGAAAATTTCTTGGGAGATCATCAAATGTAAAATAAAATAAAATAAAATAAAGTAAAATAAAATAAAATAAAATAAAATAAAATAAAATAAAATAAAATAAAATAAAATAAAATAAAATAAAATAAAACAAAACAAAATAAAATAAAATAAAATAAAATAAAATAAAATAAAATAAAATAAAATAAAATAAAATAAAATAAAATAAAAAATAAAATAAAATAAAATAACGTGACGTCACAGGGCATCATAGCTTAGATGTTAGAATTTTCTAACAGCGGCTTTGGTGCAGACACTGGTTCATATCCCAGTGTCCGAAAAGGGATCTGATGATGAGTTTGGAAACTCTGAAACATGTAATCCTATCCATCGCTGTGATTTAACAATGTAATTTTTCTCCAATTATCAATTTTTCCCAAAAACTGACAATTAAAATTCATTACGAATTATTGTTTCTCTGGTTCTCGAGCTTGCAAAACTTACAAAAAAAAAAAAAAAAAAAAAAAAAATAAAGTAAAATAAAATAAAATAAAATAAAAAAAATTTAAAAAATAGAATAAAATAAAATAAAATAAAATAACATTTAATTTTGGTGATATTAACAGTGTTATTTTCCCTACTGGGTCATTGTAACCTGCAATTGCTCGTTTATATTTAGCTTCCTTTTCGCTTTTCATATTTTGCAGTTCATTGTTTTTAAATGTTTTTCTTTTCATTACATTTATCCATTGTATTTTAATTGTTTCATACAAACAGAGCCGGCATATAACCAGCTATATGTACGTACTAAACACTTTCGCTTTTCATCAATAGCAAAATTGTTGTTGGCTTTGACTTTGGCGTTGGCGCCGACGTCGCTTGCATTCAATAAAACGACGCGTCATCGCCACCGCACAAGCCCTTGATCTCTGAGAACTTTCTCTAGCTGAGACGTTGTCTACTCGGTGGCGTCTACGTCCATCTTTTTTATTGCAACTGGCAACACCTGTTGGCGCTTAGCATTTCTATGGTTATTGTATTTCTGTGTTAGCGCGGGGGTGTGGAACGGCCTTACCACTCGAATGTCGTTCAATTGCATTCTATTCGAAATCAGCCATTCAAATTGCCATTCAAAATTTTCGCATTGAATTTTGGTTTTTTGTGTGCCACTTGCAGCAAAGCTCTCTTTCTTTATGCCATGACGGGCTTCTGCTTGATGTTGTTGTTGTTGTTGTAGCAGCTTAAGCGAGTATGTATAGAAGTGTTCTGCATTCTTTTGATCTTTTATTGTTGTTGTTATTGACTCAATGGCTGACTTGCAAATTGACTGTTTGACTAAAATGAATGGAACGCTTTTTGTGTGTGTATTTGTTGGACGCATTTGTAACGTCAGCCGACAGACGGAAGCTTATTCGCATGTTGGTGTGAACGAACGACTTTCATAATAGCTGGCAGTGTGTTGTGTCTGTAAGTGGCCATAGACGATGTCTTTTGTTCCAGTTTTCTGATTTTCTTTGAGGGTATTGAGAGAAATTGGTAGAATATTTAACCCAAATTCCAAAGGACCAAGGGTTGCGTAATCGGCAGTGAGATAGGTTATGGGTCTTACATTTTTTCAAAAATTTTCTAAAAATAAAAATAATTTTGCTTGTCAAGTGCAACTCTGAAGTTTTTCGGAATCTTTTTCAATGTCTCATCTCGGCGTATATTAAACAATTTTTTTCCAATTTTTTCTAAGATCTTGTTCATTCATTTTTTATTTATTTGAATTAATTTTTAAACTTTAAACTATAAATTTTTTTTATTATATTTTTGTTGTTTTTTTTTGCAATTTTTTCTAATAATATCTTGTTCTTTCTTTTTTTGTCGATTTGAGCAAATTTTCAAACATTACAAAAAAGTTTTATTTTTTATAATTTTTTTTTTTTTGTAGATTTTTTCAATTTTTTCTAATATGTATCTTGTTCTTTAATTTTTTGTTTATTTTTTTGTTGCTGTTTTTTGTAATTTTTTCTAATACATATCTTGTTCTTTCAGTTTTTGTTTATTTGAATAAGTTTTTAAACATTGAAAAAAAAAAATAATTTTTTACTTGAAAATAATTTTTTTGTTGTTTTTTGCTCGGCTGTTCCCATCGCGGACGCCATCTCCCGCATTGTTTGCTTTCATCAAATTGTTTGTCTATTAAATAACACCTTTTGTTTAAGCAGTTGTTGTTGCCTTGTTATTGCGCTCGCCTTCACTGCCATATAACGGCATACTAGGCGCCCGTTATTCGCACATACTTTGCCCCTCTTCACTTCAACTCCCTTTACCTACACTCACACACATTGTTTCATGTACATACATATGCTCTTCAAAGGTGGACTTGATTTCTCTTGATAATCACTTTTAATTTTGTTTTTGTTTCTGTCATTTCTTGGCGCAATACGTCTGTTGTTGTAATTTTGTTATTAAATTTTTCTCGCTGTTTTTTTTTTCTTTCTGTAAAGTTTTGTCATTTGCCTACCCTCCCATAAACATATCTGGATACTGCAGGGCTTTAATGATGTTGTTTTTGTTGTTGTTTTTATTGTTGTTCTTACAAAATATATATACGTCACAATACTGCAACATGCCACATCCTATTCATCTCATAGTAGCGGACACTGCGTATACGTTGCTCTCATTCTCTGCTACGCTCCACCACTCCCCCCCCCCCCCCCAACCGTCTCTTTGGTTTCTTACCAATACCGTCTGTTGACCCCCATTCCTACTCAATTCAGCTTCCGCATTGAGTTCAGTTTTTTTTGTTTTTGTTTTTGTGGCATTTATGGCCGTTACGCGCTGCCGCTGTCGCCGTCGCATTTTATTTTGTTGTTAACACATTTAATTGTTGTTGTTGCTTTACGCGCATTATTGTTTTAGTTGTTGTTGTTTTGTCTGCCATTTTTATTTTAGGTTTAGATACTCGCGTTATTTTTGTTCATTATTATTTTTATTGTGGCATTTGTTGTTGTTGCTTTTGTTGTGTTTGTCGCTGCCATAGACGCCATATTTCCTCTTTGCTCTCTCTACGCTCGCCGCTCGCCTCCTTCCTATTTGCCTCCTTTTATGTGCGGCAAAATTTTTTCTGATTTTTTTTTTTTGTTCTCCTTTCATTCATTCATTTCTCATGCATTTGTTATTGCTTCAACCGCCTTTGTTTTTTTTAGTGCTGCTTTTGTGCACTTTGTTGTTGTTGTTTTGTTTGTTTTTATTGCTATACCCCATATAGTACATATGTATGCAATGACCTTGACTTTGTTTCTTTTCAATTGGAGTTGAACTGAATGGAGGTGGCGACGTCAGCAACAGCAGCGACGCTTGCAGCGCCGTTTGTTTGCCGAACTCAACTGCCGGCTTTGCTATGCATTGAGCCGCCTTGAATAGCGAATTGTTATGTTTTTTGTTTATTTTTTCTGAAAAGAGAAGGTCTTGAGCCATTCGAACTGCACAATGCGTGTTGAAATAAATACAACAACAACAACAAAATATTTGTAAAAAAAAGTATTCGCTTTTGTTTTTGCAACTAAGAGTTTTGAGAATCAAATCGACAAGTGTTGGTAGTGAATTTGTTGTTGTTGCCAGAAATACAAAAGTTAAACGTATAAAATTATTTGCGTGTGTTTACTCTCTATTAGGGGGGGAAGGAGGGAGCGTAGGGTCAAAGACCTTAACAATTTGCTTCGCCATTGTGTTTTTTTAACACTTCAATAAAAATTAATTTTTTTATTCAGCTTTAGCAAATTCTTAAACATTAGATATTTATTGTTTAATGCGTTAACTCGTTTTTCGCATCTCAGTTTTAATATCGAAATAAAGGTGTCATAGCTGGGGATGGATGTTAACAATGCCGCAATTTTCGGTATCTTATCGGGATAGCCAGAAATACAAAAATAAAATTCGCTTGCTTCCAGCTGATCTTGAATTCATTGTGATTCTTTTGTACTGTCTCAATTGTGACAACTTAAATATTTTAGATAAAATATTAAATAATTAAAACAGGCTATATATTAAAAATAGAAGAAAAACGACGAACAGCCATAATGGCCAAGACACACGTTCAACCAAGTCCCTAAATACGACACTGATTGAATTGATAATGATTTATATTATAAAATCGTATGATGAAGAAATTTTTAAGATTTCAACTTCATCTGGAAACTAATAACCTTAACTTTTAACAATTGCAGATACAGGAAAACCACAGAATAATTCACAATAATTCGTCAAAGTTGAAGAATTTTAGAAAAATCAAAAAAAAAAAATTTAAAACACCTGATAAAAATATTTTTTTCTTGATTATTAAGATTTACAATTTGTCAAATAAACAAAATCGGGGTGTTAGTACAGATTTACAAATTTCTGAACATTGAAGAAAATATTTTTAGTTGCATTTTGATTTGTAGAAAATTAAGTTCTTCACAAAAAAAGTTCTGTAGGAAAGTTCTAAGCTTAAGCTGTTATGGTTTCTGATCTACTTAAAGGCAATCGAAGGATGAATCTGAAAAAAAAAAACAAAAAATTTATTCTGTCTTAGCTTTAATGCAAAATAATTTTAATAAAGTAGAAAAAATAATTTAATTTTTGTACAAAAGTAATGATAATTATTGAAGTTCAATTTTCGGAACATAGATCAATGGATAGAATAGCTTAGTTACTTAGCCCCATAGAATTTCTTAAATAGATTTTTATCAATTTTAATTATGAAAATTATAGTTCTTCACTAGTCGTAGCCACAGTAATGTTGATAAATAGAAATTTACGTTTTCATCTCGTGCACAAATACTGATCGAAAACTGAAAATTTTCGTTGGGAAAGAGAAATAAATTTTTTTTATATAAATTTTTTTATATTTAAAATTTTTTTAAATTTAATTTGCTTGTTTTAACTAAAAAAGTTTTTTATTGAAGTTTTTTCTTTAATTAATATTGACGTTGACGTTTTCATTTCTTGTCAAAAACTAGATATTAGAAAAATTTAAATTTCCGTGAGAAAAAAATAACAAATATTTTTTTTAATTTTAAATCTTGTTGCATTATCTAAATTTTTTGGAAATTTTATTTTTTTTTATTTAAAATTTTTTTTATATAAAATTTTTTTTTTTAATCTTTTTTATTTTTTTTGCAATTTTCTATACATTTTTCTTGTTTTGATGGACCAATGCTTGAACAGAAATATTAAAATTTCACAAAACATTTAAGTCGATCAATTTCAAAAAGAAAGAACCGAACCCAGTTCATTAATTACGAATTCTCAGTCCTTTGTAGGCGTTTATCCTCACAAATTTCACCAAAATGACCTATCAATTTTGTCTGGCGAGTTTTGAGAAATTCGAAGATTATACCTAAGTACATTATTTCACAACAATAGGTAGGTCTTTTCCTACTTTTTTAAATCATTTATTTCATTTCGCAACTTTTCAAGTTCTTCTAGACAACCTTGCCTTCACCTTGAAGTATTTGAAAGATTGATGGCCTTAGATTGAGGCGCTCGGTGAGGTCTTGAGAAGGTGCTTTTTATAACTTTTTAAGCCAAATAGCGTTATTGCTCTCTCATCTGCTTAATTAGCGAGTATTTGGGCACACTAAGTAGGTATTGAGCGTTCCGATTCCTCTTTCAAAGAAAACTCATGCTTTTTTGCCTTAAGAAATATTTAACTAAAAATGTTTACGAAAATCTTTAACTATTGGAATCTCTCATGCTACCAACACATACATATTTGTAGGTGTATGAGTATGTGTTTTTATGTATGCGCTGGGATCCACAAATATTTTCGCCTACTTCCAATGAATTTTATACCAAAAATTTGCATCAAAATTACGTATGCATGACTATGCTCTGTAGCGACTATTTTGCATAATAAAATCTATATATGAACTATATACACAAATACATATAAACAACCGAGCAGACATATTGACAAATAAGAATACATACATAAATGTGTTAAGAGCAATTCGCATACGAAATTTTGACTGACGTTTTGCCGTCTGGCTGCGTTGTAAGAGCCTGGCGCTGCAAAAAAAATGTATACATACAAATATTTCAACACACATACACTCGCATGTACATATGCATGTGTGTGTGTACTACTCCGCCCCCTCGTTATACAAAAAAAACCAATAACAACAACAAAACGAGTAATGTCTGCCAGTGCGTCTGGTCGTGCTGCGTTGAACAATATGCAGACGCATTGTATGTTATACGAGTTGTTGTTGTTGATTTTATAGTTGTCTTTGAACGCGTAATTGTTGCATCCCGAATACACGCACACACATTCATCATTATTACAATTGCATGCAACAGACAGTCGGACGAACAATAAAAGCCAATTTGATGAGCGCGGCGCGGCAGTAGCGCTTAATTTGTTGTTGTTGTTTTAGTTGTTGGCGCGCTCGGAAGTGGGTGAAGAGGAAAGCGTTTTGCTTGGGATAGCAAAAGCAAGCGCGCGACGACACAGTTTTGCTTGATTTTTGTTGTGGAAATTTATGCGAGATATGCTATGATTGTTAAGCTTTGCAGGAAGGTCATTGTAAGGTCAACAATGTTGTGGATATGAATTTGAGATAATCAGAAACGCAAAATATTTAAGAAGCAGAAACATACAAAATATTTTAAGCGTTATTCACAAACAAATCCAAGCGCGTTACATTAAAAATTTCAGCATTTCAAAAAACTTTAAACTACCGCGCTTCTCTTTTTAATAGTTCTTGTTTTGAAACGCGCTTACAAAACGCTTGCCAAAATACGTTAAAATTTAAGTTGTTTTTGTATTATTTACGTTTCACAAATCCGTCCACCCATACCGCTAATGTGCCACGAACGCGCGCGCACGTTGCACCAGCACATTCCACCGCAACGCCATAAAACCACCATGTTGTGTACACTTTTTTTTTGTTTTTTGTTGTTTTTTTGATTTAGCGTCCATTCGATTTTCAGCTTAGCACCGCTGTCCAATAATCAATGGCGAAACACGTAACGTCGACATGTTTCATACACAGCGAGCGCACTTACAATCTGACACACACACACACACACAAGCGCTCATGCAGCGCTAAGCTAAGTATGGGTGAAATGTGGCAACATGGTTTGCTATAAAACTCACCACGTTGAACAGTGGGACTTTTTGGCATAGCGAAAATTAAATTGGAGAGTGTCAAGTAGGGTTATTTTTTATATACAAACGTGCCTACAAATCACGCAAGAAATGAATATAGAGAAATGGCATACAGTGGCAGACATAAATCTATATACAGTCGTTTTTTTAATATTTCACAAAAATTTTGGGCGTAATAAAAATTATTTTAACGAAACCTCTATTAAAAAAAAATTGTTAATGCCTAAAACAAGAACTTTAAATTGTGTTAAAAAAATGTGTTTAAAAATCGCAAAAGAATTCAAAAACTTTTTATCAAAATTTAAAATTTTTTTAAACAAATTTTTATATTTTTTATAAAATGGGGGGTTAAACTGAAGTACGCGACCCATTTGTTTGATTTTTGGATATTTTTTTCTACATCTTCTTAATTTTTAAAATTCGAAAATTTTCTTAAAATCAAAATTTTAAATTTTTTTTAAATGTGGAGGTAATAAGCGGCTAAACTGCAGTCTGTAACATATTTTTATGACTTTTGGAATGTTTTTTTACATATAAGTTTATGAACGAAATTTTGTATATGAAAGAAAACTTTGTATTGAATGTATTCAAAAAACGTGTAAAAATTCGCAAAAAATTCTTAAATTTTTATAAAAAGTTAAATTTTTGTAAGCAAATTTTTCAACTTTGTTTTGGAGTACAAAGTTTTAAAGCTCATTTAATTTTGTGATAATGAGGGGTTAAACTTAAGTACGAGATACATTTTTCTGATTTTTAGTTTTTTTTTTTTGAGTCTTCTGGGTTTTCCCTCATATATGTAAGTTTATGGGCTCAATTTTTTTATATAAAAGAAAATTTTTCAGCTCGTCGGAAAAAAATTAAAAATATCAGCAAAATTTATATTACAGTTTTCAGCAAAACTAAAAAATAATTTTTGGCATGTTTGTACTATTTAGGTACAAAGCATTTTTTTATTTGAATATCATAAACATTTCTTATTAGTTTCGAAATTTCGAATAAATTTTTCAGCTTAAAACCAAACAAATTTTAAAATGGATTCTATGTCGATTTTTCATACCTTAAATTTCAATTCAAAATTTGTATGTGGCCTCTTAGGAAAATAAAATTGGTCGTATAGTTTTTAAAAGCATTTCTCTTATTCAAAATCCCCTTATCTCGGGGGAAAAAGTATGAAGTTTTCTGTCAGATAGGGCGTCCTTCAAACGAAGGCGTTTTGAAAAAAATTCTAAAATAGAATGTTTAAAACTTAAGCTTCAAAATTGAGTTGTTTGGGAAAACTTTCTGTCGCAACTTCAGCGTCAGTTTATACTTTTCCCTTCCAAAGTATCACAAAGCCCCACTGTGCGCTGTCGACATTTTTATAGCAAGTCATAACGCGCTGCTACTATCCAACGGTATAGCGAGCAATACTTCTGCGACGAGTAGCAGCAAATTATCGATTGCGAATCCGGCACACAGGCTCGTGCGCATACAGCACACAATACGCTGATGACGACGACGACAACGTCGTGAGTGACAACACGAAGAGCCAACGCTTAAGTGTACAAATGCGACGACATTCAGTCTGGCAGTCGCAACGTACACACAAATCTATGCAAGTCTCTACAAACGGTAGTGTGTTTCAAGGCACTACATAACAACAACAAACTATCGTAGATTAGAGCGAGCAAGTATTTCTTACTTGCTACTTGCAGCCATTTGTGCGCGCAGTACAGCAGCACTACGCATCAACCATAACCCCACCCCACCATGGCACGCTAACACAGCGATTGGCTAACAACGCTATGCAAACGCTTGATAGAGCGCATAATCCAACCCACATTTGCTGTCAGTTGAATGTCACTGAAATTTGATTTATTTTGCATTGCGTGTGCGCTCACACACACACACACAACCAGATGCAAGTATTGAGCGCGTGTGTTGGTATTTGTTGTTTGTGTGCGCGCGTGTGTGTGCTAACTGAGCTATAACGAGAGGCGCTCTTACAACACGTTTGCTATACCGTTTATCTCTCTTTGCCACACAAGCTTGCGCGCTACGTTTACTTGCGTCAGGCAGTGTGACAAGGCTAGCTAGTCGCGCGCAAAGGGTGGTTAATGTCAGCCAAGCACACACTAATAACGCGCTGGCTACACTTTTACTTTGGCTAAGCTACGAAACCACCACTCGTGCGCACACATAAACACACGTACGCTTACTCAATGGGTGCGCGCCGAGAGCTAATACGACTGAGAGCGCTTACACTCGTGTGTGTACAACGGGTAGTCAGACGTTCGTGCATTGATGCGAGTGCGCCCAGCAGCCAGCACCTCGAACAGGTTTCATGATTGTCGAACGAAAACAGAAAGGTGCTCTATTCATTGCAGTGTGGAGGTATTCGCGCGTTGACGCATCGCGGAAAATAAAATAAATTTTGTGAAAATATATAATTTTTAACAAGTTTTAAAGACAAATTGAAGCATCAAATTCTGTTTGTTCTTAAAGCATAAAACTTTAATGCACTTGAAGCGAAATAAAGCAAACGATAACGTGCGGAAATGCGTGCGTGAAAAAAAAACTTCAAAGTGATTTTAAAGAAATTTGAATTATTTAATTTTTAAAAAATTTGAAACTGAAGTGTTAGAAGAAATTTTTTATTTCACATAAAAAAAACGCTAAATAAAGTGTTTAGATTGTGTGTTTTGTTAAACACAATTTAAAAAGCAAAAACAAAAAAAGTAAAAACAGCATTTCATTGAATGCGCTCGCATAGCGGTACTCTAAAGATAACATGCATCACCTGAAATAGCGGCGCACGGCAAATAGTGAAATTCCAAAGCGCGTTGAACTGTAAAAAAAAATTTAAGTGATTGAGAAACTAAAATAAGAAAAACAAGTTTTTTACAAAAAAAAAATTTTACAAAAAAAAACAGTTCTGTTATAAAAAATTTAATTGAAGTGAATTAAAAAAAAAATACATTACACATTTTGAAAAAAAAAAATTTGAGAAAAATTGCAGCGCAAAAAAAAATTATTTATTTTCAAAACAAAAAAACTGTTACCAATCTGAAAAACGCAAGCACAAGTTGCAGCAATTATTTTCTAAAAAAAACTTAAAACACGCACAAAAACATGGTTTCAAATAAGTGCAAATTAAACATTAACCCCTTTATACAGTGTGTGACCAAAGTGAACGCGCAAAGCTATTAAAGGCAGACAACAAAAAAATAAATAAAAAAACTTGAAAATATTCCAAGCGGAATTTACTCAAAAATTTTTAGTAGAAACGCTTTAAAAAGTTAAAAAAAAAAAACAATAAAAAACGCTTTCACGCGAAACGTTCTAGCAAACAAAAATAAACAAAATTTATCAAAAAGGAAAATTGGTAAAAAAAAATTTTTTAATTCAAAAAAGAGCTTTGCCAAAACATTTTAAAGCCTTTTAGAAGTTAAGCGCTCACTGCGTGAAAATTCTTTCTTCCCCTCTACGTCACTACCGCAAAAGCGCAAACGTGTTCGCCATACCGCCACATCATCATCACCCCAATATGCTGACCATGGAATCAGATATGAAGGGCGGCATATTGCACGCAACAATGCCGCCGCATCACGCTTCCGCCGCGCTACACGGCCACGCCACTTCACCTTACAGCGCGCTGGGACCACTCATGAATCTCGGCCAATCACATTTGACACAATCACATTTGTCACAACATCACCATCATCACATGGCAACACATTTAGCCAGCAGCGGTGGTGGTGGCGGCGGTGGCGGTGGTGGCCTACAACAAGGTTCATTACTTGGCAATGGCGGTGGCTTATCAACGAGCAATCCATTGAGTTCGCTACAATCCAGCATGGCAAATACGCTAAATGGCAATGCTTCGAGCATGCAACAACAACAACAACAACAACATGGTTCACCATTACACAGTTCAAGCGATTTAAGTCCAACACAATCGAGCATTGGCAGCCATCATATGACCTCACCCGGCAGCGGTGGCAGCCAACAAACGCATCATCATAGCGGTGGCGGCGGCGGTGGACATCATCAGCATGCGGGCATGGGTGGCGGCGCGCAAGGTAATCAAGGCGCTGCACAAAATGCCGGCGGTAATCATAATGTCAACAACAATAACTCAGCTACAAGTAATAAGAATCAAGCGAATGCGGAACGCGTTAAACGTCCAATGAATGCGTTTATGGTGTGGTCGCGCGGTCAGCGTCGTAAAATGGCTTCGGATAATCCAAAAATGCATAACTCAGAGATATCGAAACGTTTGGGCGCGCAATGGAAAGATTTATCCGAATCGGAGAAGCGTCCATTCATTGATGAGGCGAAAAGGTTGCGCGCGGTGCATATGAAAGAGCATCCGGATTATAAGTATCGCCCTAGACGCAAAACAAAGACACTCACCAAATCGAAGGAGAAATATCCATTGGGTGTGGGCGCACTCTTACAGCCAAGCGAAGCGAATACGCCAACAGCGGCGCGCAATGTGAACTCCGCATCAATTTCGGCACAACAAGCGGCCGCCGTCAATCGTGATATGTATCAAATGAGCGCGCCCAATGGTTATATGCCGAATGGTTATATGATGCATGATCCCTCCGCGGCCGCGTATCAAAGTCAACATAGCGCTTACATGGGCAATTACCACCGCTACGATATGGGACAGATGCATCAGGCGGCCGCTGCCGCAGGTTCGTTGAATTACATGAATCCAGCGGCGGGTAGCGGTTATAGCATGTATGGCACGGTGTCGGGTGGACAGACGTCACCTTACGCTAGCATACAACAACCCGGTTCACCATATAGCAATGTACAACAACAACCCGGCTCACCGTATGGCCTTGGCGGTGGTGGTGGTGGTGGCGGCGGTGGCGGTCAACCTGGTTCACAAGTTTCCTGCCAAAGTCACAGTCCCAGCGATTCAAGCATCAAATCCGAACCCGTCTCACCCAGCCCGATGCATGCGCAAGCGCAACAGAATGCCATTTCCATCAACAACAACAACAACAACAATCACATAATGAAGCGCGAATATGGCACGACGCAACAAACGTCCGATTTGAATCATCTGATGAACATGTATCACCTACCCGATGGCATGCAAGCCTCAGCGGCCGCAGCAGCAGCCGCCGCAGAACATCAACGCAATCTAATGCATTATCAAAGCGCCTCACCCGATTTACAACAACAGCATGCGCAACATCAACAATCGATGCGCGCCATGGCACCACTCGCTCACATGTGAGAAATGGCTAGCGCGTATGGTCAATCGGCGCTTGCAATCGCCACAGCTGCACACACAACACAACAAGCTACCGCCGCTATGAATGGTAACGCTGGCGCATCGGTTACGGATATGACGTCGGCGGAGGAGGCAGCAATGGAGAATGGTTTAACGGTGCCATCACCACTCGCTTCGCACACACCAACATCACCCAACCCGCCGTCGAAAGCGCTACACCAACATGCGCACCACACACACACACATCATCTAACGCATATGCATTCACAACTGCAGCTAGCGCAGCATCAACACCAACAACACCAACAACAACAGCAGCAGCAACAGCACGCGCTGCAGCAACAATTAGAGCTTGAGCCAGCAACAACGGTGAGCAGCGCAAGCTTAACGCTGGCGCAACAATTGCACGCGCAGCAAACGGCGGATAATAGCAGCGGCGGCGGCAATTTACACAACGGCGCGCTCGACAGCGGCAACAGTAACGGTGGCGGTGGTGGCGGCGGCGGCGGTAGCGTCAATATGTTGCACAGCTACGTGAATGGTTTGCATGGCGGACGTCCCAGTCCCACTGCCTCAGGCTCGTCGGGTGGCAGCCGCTCTTCAGCGCACTCACTACCGCTACCAGCACACTCGCCCGCTTTGCAACATAACAACAACAACAACAATGGCGTTTACATGCCATCATCAAGCTGCGTATCAGCGCTTACTGCCACCGCCACAACGATAGTGGCGCCCGCCTACATGGGGCGTCTGAGTGGCGGCCAACACAATCATGGCATTGCTGAGCTGAGCAACAGCAGCAGCAGCAGTGGTGGCGGCGGCAACGGTAGCGATGCGCTCGGCATTGGTGGCCCTTTGGCGCTGTTGCATCATCATCATCCGCACTTGGCGGCGGCGGCAGCGCACTATCCGCATCACCATCACAGCATAGCGCATCAGCATCATCATGCGCATGAAGCAGCAGCGGTCGGGTTGCTAGATATATCTACACTGTAAAAAGTTAAAAAGTTAAAAACACAAAAACAAAAACTTATTAAGTAAATGCAAATTATCAATTAGTAATTAATTAATTAAATGATTAATGAAAAAAGAAATGAAAATAATAATAATTTAAGTAAACAAAAAATCTGAGTTTTAGCATTAGTTGTAAAGTGCATAAAAATATTTAATTAGAAATAAATTAATTAAATTAAAAAACTTAAATATACATAGTAATGTTATATATGACAAGTAATTTTAGGCGCGAAAAATTTGCAAAAAAAAATAATAATAAAAATATTTAAAAAGCGCAGCATTAAAGCAAGCGTCTAAGCTAAATACAAAAAAAAATTAATAAAAATACACTGTAAAAAATTTAACTAAATACCGTTGAAGCCACTCTAACCCTGCGCGCCTCACGCCCTCAAGTAATTTGTAAGCACCAAAATGACAAGAAAAATAGTAATGTAATTTACAAAAAAAAAAATTGCAAAAAAAATCGCAAAATTGTAAATTTAAATTAACTATAAACAAACATACAAACACATTAAGTAGCAAAGTACATATTTAAATTTAACAGAATATAACACAACATTCCGTTAGCCGCAAAACATTCCACGTATTTTCGCCAAGCAAAAATTTCATTTCGAATTTTTGACATAAAAACCAATTTTTAAATTTTATTTTTCAGTGTAAATTTTCTTATTAAATCTTATAATTATGCGTAAAAAATATTTTGTATTTATGTTATGTTTACGATTTTTCATATTTTAAGTTATTAACACATAGAATTCGAAGAAGTGTGATAGAAAGAAGTGTTTAGTGAAAATTAAGGAATGGTAAGCGAAAATGACAAAAAGAAAATTTAATAAAAAAAGAATTATATAAAAATTAAAAAAAAAAAATTAAATTGTTTGAGTTCTTTTTTGTGGAAGGCATGGAGGAGTAAAGGTAAAATATTTTTAATTTTTCAGCGCTCGGCAGTTAGTGTGCGAAATTTCGAAAAAAAGCAACAGAGAGCTTAGATTTCGAAGACGAAGCTGACCATTGCTCTAAGTTGAGTCTAAGCTTATGTTACCGTTGTTTGACAGTTGTGAGGTGAATATAATCCCAAGTGACAGGAAAAATTGCATGTCACTTAAATTTTTTTTCTCCTCAAATTAGTCTTGGAGCATATTTTCAAACATTGGAAAATATATCTCAACTCATTAATTTGCTATAATTTGGCGCAGATTCTGTTAGGTCGCAAAAGTAACTAAACCAAAATATATTTCTTCAGCTGCGTGTCAGATAACCTCAACTCCCAGCAAAGCAATTGAAAAATAACCAAACTCAAGATTGTTTTGAAAAGATTTTTAAATCAAAGTAAAATCCTCGTTTTATCTCGCAAAGCTGGTAGAGGTGGTGATGCCGTTGATAGCTTTTATTAGATTTCGAATTCATTGGAATGTTTGCAGGGTTTTGGGCAAAGCTGCTAATGTAGTCGCTAGCAGACTTAGCAAATCTAAAGTCTAAACACCTGAAACGACTGAGAGTCCAGGTATGGAGGCCTAACTCAAAGTCACCTAAAAAAATTAAAATCTTTGTTGAGCTGCAATGAATTCTAATTAAACTGGAGAAGACATTTTTCTTATTCCCAGAGATTCATACAAGAAATATTAAACACTGAGGAAAACAATCAGATCTCAGCTTTAACAGAGCGTCGCTGCAGCCTTAATTGGTTGACTTCTGAGAGGTCTGTGTATTAGAACAATGAGGACTCAAACTGAGATTTCCTTAAAGGCCGTACTGAAATGAAATCAATAATAAGGATGTCTCTGTGCGAACTCTATTTGTAGGCGGAGGACGTCATAGAGAAGACGTTCAAAATATTCAGCTAATCGGATTTATTGATACGATGAGTTAGTGGCATTGGGTTCGCATAAGCTCCACTACCTATGAGCTGTGACTATTGGATTTTTTTTATGACTTGAATAAAGAGAACAAGCTTGAGTTTTTTAAGACCATAATAGGACATATGTATGTCTTCACTTCGAAACAGTTCGAGTTATAGAAATGAGTGAATATCTCAAATTTTAAGTTATGTATGCATGTTCGATCGCGCATCACTCAAAATCTGATTAATATAATTAAATCACGCTTTAACCGTTGCATTACTAAATGTCTAACTTAAAACTTAAGATAGCTCCTATTTCATTAACTCTACCTGTTTCGGAGATAACGCACAATATCTAAGTGTATCAGAGTGAACCAAATTAAGTTGCTACAATATGGGTATCAAGCGAAGGGTACTATTGAGTGCTACAATAAGCAATGTGACTAAGTTGCATATCTCCACTGGTTTCAGAGATATAATTATTGAAATCGAACTTAGTTTATTATTTGCAAAATTCAAAACATTCTTGAAAATGAGCTCGAAATTATAAAATTTGTGACAAGAATGATTTCCGAATATGCATTTCGAAATTCTAGTATCAGGAAGCCTTTTGGAAATCCAGTTGTCTTCAAATAACCCTCGTTTATAAAAAAATTACTCCGCTCAATTTGTTTCAAAATATATTTTCCCATCTCAACGAAAACTTTATGTATTTTCAGTTGAAAGAGAGAGCGTTATTCAAACAAGTTGTTCGCGTTCAAAGCGTTTTTCGAAGATATTTCGAAATGTAGCGATTTTCCACTAGCGATATCTGTATCAGTTTAGAACGTGGTTTTGTTCGAGCATTAAAAAATCGTTTTACAAATTTTGAAAATATAATATAAAACTAAAAATTAAAAAAAAAAATTTGAAATTAAAAAAAAATTTAAATTTAGTTTTCTCACACAATTCGAAATTAATTCAAGTTCAGTACTAAGCATTTCAAATAAGTGCTTTTTATTTAAAAAAAAATGTAATAGTAAATGAAATATGCTACCAAAAAAAAAAAAAAACAAATTCTGAAAATTAAAAAAAACTGATTCTGAAAATTTCAAAAAAAAAAAAACAAATTCTGAAAATTTCAAAAAAAAAAACAAATTCTTAAAACTTTAAAAATATTCCGCATTTGCGGCATTTCATTTATTTAAATAAGCGCAAAGTTATATATTTTTTTAAATACAAATTAAATAGTTTTTGAAAGAATAAAAAATTAAGTAGCTATAAGCAAAGTATATAAACATTATACATTATATATGTATGTATGTATGTATGTAAATTAAGCTAAGCAAAAATTGTTAGAAATGCTAATTTAGCGCAGTAAAATAATTCGAATGATGAAATACCAACAAATACACACAAAAATTTTAAAAACCGTCTCAAAACGGTTTGATAACAATTATTGAAATGATAATAACACATACACAAAATAAAATACAAAAAATGTTTACACAAAAAATAAGCAAACATGTGTTTTTTGTTTGTTATTGAACTAGGTGGTCTCGACATTGGTGCGCGAATGGTAAATAAAGCAAGAGCGATTAAATAAATTTTTTTTGTTTTTTTGCAAATAAACAAACGAAACCTATATTTTAAGTTATAATTTTAGCAATAGACCGTTAAAAGCTGCGTTCAATTTGAAGCAGTACATATGACCTGATGTGTCTACAAACTCGCAGACAAACAAACACAAGTAGATGCTAAAAACTGTACGCTTGGTTTATTTTAGTTTAATAAATGGCGCCAGTTACTGTTTTAATATTATTTCAATATTTCTAATGTGCATTTAGCGGTCCTTCATAGCTTTGCCAAATGTTCTATTTTTATTTAAATTATCCGTTTTTTTTTTCAAATGTTTGCTAAACTTTAAGTTATACTTCCCTCAAAACATGGAAGGTAATAGAATTGAATTACGTGCAATAGTTTTCGAGTTATGCGCGTACAAACTTTCAGACAAACAGACAAAAATGGCTTAAATTAGATTTTCCTTCATTTGATTTAATTGCTAATTTTTCTGCAATATTAATAGGGCACAGCAAGCTACTCTACAGCTCACACTGGCGCCTTTATTAGAGCAAACGAAGCTATAAAATATTGCTTTACGAAATTTTTGTCGATCTGTCGGTATGTTTGTACGCGCATCAAACTAAATCTGTTGTATATATGTAAATTAATGAAATTTTTGCGAATGTATTGCTCGCTGTTTAATTTAAAGTAAGCGTTAGCTTTTAATTGTATACAAATATTTTGCGCTCTTTACAGTGGTGGCAATAAAAAAAGATGTGTAGTAAAAATTTTGAGTTCCAGTAATTTTTAGGTTAAAACGCAATTACAATCACTGTTCAGAGGAAAATCTCTTCCAGCACAACATTTTATTTCTTGGACTTCTTTTATCTCAATCAATTTGATTGTCTAAGTAGAAAACACAGCCACTTTAATGTATTTAATCTCCCGCTATTAACACCTCTGCACCACTTTTTTTCAATTATTTTTTTTTGCTTTTTTTATGCGACATCAATCAATATGCTTCGTCATCTTAAATCCGCCACATTGATCGTTAATCCATTAGCCATTTTGTGATTATGCGATTTTCCATTTATAAAGTTTTTTTTTGGTTTTGTTTGCATTATTGATTTTTGTTTTTGTTTTTGCTGGTTTTAATGGTAAATTAAGCATTTTTATGCGCCATTGCGGCAGCAACGCCATCAAAAGCAAAAATCGTCATAATTAAACGACAACAACAATAAATCTCGCATAGATAGCCACATGCAACAACAGTCAACATATACATTCACACATACTCACATACATACATACATACGAGTATATAAAGTGCTTATGGTAGCAAAATATGATTACGAAGAAGAAGCAGCATCAAAAAACATAAAGCAAGTTTCGCAGACGAATTATCATTCATCCATCCATCCATTAGCACGTTGATGGCTACCAGCACAATCTCTATTAACAGCTAGATTAGAAAATGGAAAAAAAAACCAAAAAAAAATAAAAATTGCTAAAGAGAATTGCCAACCTTAATGAGAAATAAGTTGAAAAAAAAGGCAAAGAAGAAGCAGCATATCAGCGCTGAGGTCAAAGTTATCAACGTGCCAATGTTGCGAAATACATTTTTCTATGTCCTTATATACTATTTTCAGCATTAAGTTGTATGGGTAATTCCACGCCAATGCGACGAATATAAATTTTAAAATAATTAAACACAGGCTCTTGCGTCTTAGATTTAATAATATTAAGCATGCGCTTGAAATCAGCATAACTCCGAAACCAGTTGAGATATGGAATTCAAACGCATTGCTTATTGCAGCACTTATAAGTCCACATATTGGTTCATACCTCTAAAACTAGCAGAGTTATCGAAATAAATGATAGCTTAAACTTTAAGTTAAACATCTGGTAAAACTCCTATACAAGTTGCATTCAATTCAATTGAGCAGTTTTTGAGTGATGCGCGCGCAAATATACAGACAGACATACGAAAATTGTAAAAGCTCTTGATTTGGTTTCTATTGCCGCCATAATAGTCCAGAATTCGATTTATTACAATGTTATTATATGAAGAGACTATAATAGCTTATAATAGGTACAAAACAAAAAAGTTTTGAAAATGTTTGTTCTGTTTGTACGCGCATCACTCGCAAACCGCCGCTCGAAACTAAGCGCGACTTACGGCTTTTATTTTGTAATTGTGTAACTTAAAGTTTAAGATCTTTTTTACTGCATTCAAATATTTTTGGTTTCGCTGGGTACAGTGCTGCCAAACAATTTACCATTAAAATAAATACACAAATCCTTAGCACATTTTTTGCTACCCATTTTCTTCTCAGTAATTCTTCTATTTTCTTTTTCTATTATTTTTCATACATATTTTTATATGCCTTCCTGGTCCACTTTCTCTTCATATTCATCTCTCTCTTCTTGTTCCCAGTTCTCTTTTCAAAATTTTTGTCTTCATATTTTTCTTTTTCTTCCTCATCCTTGTTTTGCTTGCTTCCCTAACATGTTCTCTTCTTTTGCAATCTCACCCCTCTTATTGTACTGATTCCTTATCCTGTTTCATGGGTTTTCCTGGGAGTCAATAAAATACAAAATTTTATTTTTTTTATTTTTATAATTTTTTTTTTGTTGTATTTTTTTTTTTTTTTTTGTTGTATTTATAGCATGTCAGTTGACTTTTTCCACATTTTTGCCTTGAAATGCAAATGACTTTTGTAAACAAATTATTTAACATAAAAATATTTGCATTTTAAATAACTAATTTTACTTTTAATTTACTTACCGTTCATGCAAAAATAAAATAAATTCCTACATATATTTACATGTTGTTGTTGTTGTTGTTGTTAACCACTTTGCTCTGATTTCATCGCTGTGAATTTATTTGCCAATTTCGTTGTCAATTTTCGCTTCTGTCGTCGCTTCCATTATTCCCATGCAAATTCTCGTTTTGTTTTCGCATCACAGACGGGGAGTTGTTTGTTGTTTTTGTTATTGATATATTTAATATTGTTTTTTGTGTTTTTTTTTTTTTTTGTTGCAGTCTACGTTGGTTTAATTTCAGTTTTGCTTCGAACACTTTACTCTAAAATCTACACTCAGTTGACGTTGTTGTTGTTGCTTGTTTGTTTTGCTGTTTTTGTTTATCTGAAACTATGCATTTATTTATAGTCGCGTTGGCGTTTTGTTGTTGTTATTGTTATGCTACTATTTTTATATAGCTGTTATTACCAATTCACATCGTTTTTTGTTGTTTTTGGTTTCTTCGATTTTTAGTTTGTTGTTTGTTCGTGCGCCACCGCTAAACCAATCAGCGAGAAAATTACCTGAAATTGTGTGCTTTATTTATTTACGTTATTTCGATATTTCACATTAAATAATGTTTTAATCTTGTTTAAGCAAGTAGACAACAACAAACAACAATAAAAAATAAAAATAGGAAAATCCCAGCGCCATGTAAAGTCATTCAGTTTATACCCAGCTGTGAGACAGCAGTGATGTAAAGCTGGAAAACTTTTTGTTTTATTCTGGATTTTGGGGAGGGGGGGGATGGGTCCATTTTTTTTTTTTGGAATATCGAGTACACCCTTTATCTAGGATTTCCTGAAACATAAGAATTTTTGTATTTCGAAGGGGGGGGGTTTGGAACCGAAACCCTCCCGTAGATCCGCCCCTGGTTTATAATAACAGTGTTAGATTGACGCACTGCCGTGGAACATCTGAGAGTCAGGAAATATACCAGTTTAAAGTTAGAATTTTCTAACTCAGCGCAAACTAGTACAAATAGGTTCGAAATTTAAATTTTTGGTCCGGCAACACCCCTCACCTGTTGCTTCATCTCAGTGGAAGCCTTTCTTCCGCTTTTCAAAAGACTTCCTCTTCATCTTATTTATTCATCTCACACAAAAGCGCAGTGGAAAGGGAGAAAAAAAGGAATAGAAATGAAAAAAAAGTAGCTGCTTCAGGTAAAAGATTAGGATACAGAAGAAGAAGCGCTTGTGGTGTGGAAAATTAAAATTAGAAGAATTGCAACTGGGTATACAAAAATAATGCAATCTCATATAAGATTTCAAATCCAATGCGTTGTTGTTATTTGAATTAACAAATTTTTTGTTGTTGCTCTCGCTGTCGCTGACCAATGACAAGAGTAAGCAGCAAATATGCATATACAACAATAACAACAACAACAACAGCAACACTCACTGCACACATTTGACGTTGACAACGTGAGATTTGAGTCATTAAATAAATCTTTTCGTTTACATTCACTAATTTCATGCGTCTCCCCCCGCCCCACCAACTACCATCAAACCCGTTGCCTTTTTTCTCAACCAAACTCACTTATCAACCCCACTCTCCATTTGCTTTTCAACGGTCATTTACTCATGCGTTTGCTAACAAGATTGACGCCCCTCTTCAAGTCCCGCCAAAAACAAATAATAGATTTACTTACGTCGTTGAGGGTTTTTTTTTCTTTCTAGTTTTTACTGGATCACATTTTTTTTTTTTTTTTTTTTTTTGTCTTTCTTTAAAGTGAATTTTTCACTTGCGAAATTAGCATAACAATTTTTATAAAGCAAATTTTGGTTTTGCCAACACTTGTGGCTATGTCAACATAAACAAATTTCATTTGTCTGAAAAAAGTTCGGTTAAATATTTACTTGACCGTGAATTCGTATAGAAAAGAACAAGAAAGAGAAGAGAATGTATTGAGTTAGGTTTGAATCGTAAGATAATCGGTTAGGGAAGTAATTTAGTCGTTTCAAAAAAATTTTATTGGAAACTTTAGGTTTAAAAGTGGAGACGTGTAGGCGTGAATACGCAGAGTACAAACTCTGTGAAATTTAAAGGTCTTTAGATACATAACCTCAATCCCATTTATCGGAACAATCGATTGTATGGGAGGTATGCGTTGTATTTGTCGGTTCTTACAAACATCGGACCAACGTCATAATACAATAATCAAAAAAATGGAGAGTTTAATTTGAAATTGTAAATAAATAATGAATTTGAATTTATTTTTATTTATTTTTAATCAACGATTTTGCAAAGATTAGTTTGGAAATGTTTTTAATTTTTATTTGAGTAATTTATATTTAGAAATTTAGAATAATTTAGAAATTAGAAAATATTCCTAATTTACATATTATAAATCAAAGTCTTTGGTAAGATTAGTTCGAAATTATTTGTAATTAACGATTTCGAATTTATTTCTACTAACTATTTCAGAAAGATTAATTCGAGATTGTCCTTAATTTATTTTCAATCGAAGTCTTTGGAAAGATTAATTCCAAATTATTTGTGATTAACTGTTTTGCATTTATTTCTGCTAACTGTTTTGGAAAGATTTATTAGAAAATATTCGTAATTTATTTTCAATCGAAGTCTTTGGAAAGATTAATTCCAAATTATTCGTAATTAACGATTTTGAATTAATTTCTACTAGCTGTTTTGGAAAGATTAATTAGAAAATATGTATTTTTAATTTATTTTCAATCGAAGTCTGTGGAAAGATTAATTCGAAATTATTTGTAATAACGATTTGGTATTTATTTTTAACCAACTATGTTTAAAAGATTATTTCTAAATTAACTTAACCTTTTTTTAAATCAAATACTTTAAAAAATGTATATAAAAATCGCATCTAAATAAAGGATTTTTGGTCTCCAAATTGTGCTATAATTATGAAACGCACTATATCTAATTATTTACTAGAAGTTGGCAATACCTGTGAAGGTCATCGTGCTGGTGATTTCAGCGCTACTCGCGGACCTGTGAAGCTATTTAGCGCGCTACGCTTCCTTAAGCGCCTTAACTTGATCACTACCAACTAACAAAATGCGGCGAAGGGCGTGTCAAGGTCACAAATATATTAAGTAGGGGTCGAATATGCAATTATTATTCGGCGAAGTGTGGCTCGTTAACGGAATGTGATGGCAGGTGCGTTGTGTTTGGCGGATTTAGAGTGTTCAACTAAAGGAATGCTGGTGATATCCACACGGTACAAACATACATACACGCTATATGTATATATGTATATGTAAATATGTGTGTGTGCGTTTGTGTGTGTTTGTGTGCGTGAATTTATGTCCTTCCTAGTTAAAACGCTTAAACAAGTTTTAGTATTATGCGCTAATCCTCTTATCCGTTGTTAAACTTGTGGCTTGAAGCCTAACAACAACAACAACCACAACTGACCTAATCTTAAATTGTTGTAGTTAAGAGTTTTGTGTTTTTTGTTTTTGCATTTATTTGCGGCGTTAATGGTAAGATTGGCATTTTGGTAATCTCTTAGAATTTTCTTTTATTTTCTTTTGTTTGCAAATGTTTAGAGGTCGCGGTAAAGGTGCGTAAGACACTAATTACTAATCTCTAGAGTCTATAATACAAAGTGCGAGACAAATATATATACTTACAAACTTATAGCTGTTCTTTTTATTCCTTATATATTCATTCTCACCTTATTCAACCAGAACTCTCTCTTTTAGAACTAAAGGAAAAACCATTGTAAGAGTATAATGTGATTGGGTTTCCCATTGGAGCTTTCAAAAATTATCTAATTTTAATCAGTTCTCAAAAGACCTCTCCAGCTTTCATTAACGTTGGATGCCGTTCCGAGGGCAATCGTTCTGTAACCATACAATCGTATTGGATCCCAGCTAATTAGAGCCTCCTGGCACCAACCGAGTTTCATTTGACTCAACAACAAGTGGCAGCCAAGGTCGTGTTTCTAAAACAGAAGACCTATATACATACATATGTACTATTAATAGATATATGTACACAGCTATTTTGTTGTTATTTGACATTTCGGCCGCAAACGAACTTTCTAACTGTAGCATGAAAACAACTGTAAACATTTTTCAAAAACTCAAGAACTCTTCAAACAAAAGGCATGGAGATGTGTGCATACATATTTATTTATATAAACTTATAAATATAGAGCATGAACCCAACAGTGTAGCACCAACTTTGACGGAAAAAGATTACTTTATAACTAGAATTTTTCAACTCAGCACGAACCAGTCCAAAAAAACACTAAAAAATTTCAGACCTCCCTGAGGAAGCTGCAATATGTACCGAAACGCGTAGGAGGATAAAGGAAAACACTGTTTTTTGCTTACCCCTTCACCGGCCAAAAAGCTCCAAAAAATTTAAAAAAATCGATTTTTGTTTATAAATCAATTTTTTATACGAATACCCCTACTAGTTTTCCAACTATTTGCTCTGAGCATTAGCATGGAAAATTCATAAATGTCAGATTTAAGCATATTTGTATAGATATTTACATATACATACATATTCAATACATTTACATAAATAAATTTACTCTCACTTAGAAGACGGAATTGTTTTTCTAAACATTCAAATCTGTCTCAGCTGCATTTTACTTTCACCTTTTAACCTCAGACAAGTCGAGTAGGCAAGCTTAAGTAAGAAAAAAGAAACAACAACAACAAAAGAGTGTAAAATAAAAACAAAAAATTATACAAATAAATACAAAGTTTGTAAACACTCAATTGATGTAGTTAAATATTGATATACATACGGTTATGTCAATTTGTATGAAAATTGGTGTGTTTACGCATGGTAAGAAATGGAAATATAAAAGCTGTGTGTATATTTTCATATATATAACTCAAATAATGTCAATAAATTAAAATAAAATAAAATACAATAAACTAAAATAAAATAAAATAAATTAAAATAAATTAAAATAAAATAAAATAAAATAAAATAAAATGAAATGAAATGAAATAAAATAAAATAAAATAAAATAAAATAAAATAAAATAAAATAAAATAAAATAAAATAAAATAAAATAAAATAAAATAAAATAAAATAATATACAAAAAAATTAAATTAAATAAAACAAAATAGAGTACAAGAAAAATCAAATTAAATAAAATAAATGAAAAAAAAACAAAAAAAAAAACAACTCTATCTTCCATAATCTCTCTCTCTCTGTTATGTTTACCCTCTCATTTACGCTCTACCTCCTTTTCGAACACCCTTTTTATTGCTCCTTAAGTTCTATATTAATTTTTGTTCTCTTAGCTCTCTTCATCTCCATTCTATCAAACGCACCAGCTTTTTAACTTTTTCTTTCTCTATTTGCATCTCGCTCTAAACCTCTCTTTTCAGTGCCATCTATTGCGCAAATTTGTAGTTCATAACAAGTTCTTTATTTAAAATAGCTAATATACATATGTTCATATATTTCGGTCTTTCGAAAATCGGTGTTATTGAACAACGCTCACAATTAATATGAGTAAACACTTTTAGTAGCACAAACAATTGATATAAACAACATTTAACAAAGAAACATGGCATGTGCTATAACTTAGTCCAAATTAAAAATATGCTACCAAATTAAAATGTCTTTGTTAAAGATCATTTTTTTTAATATTTGGCAGAATAATACATTCTTAGAAACTCAGTGGGTTCACTAAAAATGCCATTGTTATACAAATTTTATTATTTTTGTTTTAAATTTGCAAGATAACCATAAATGCTAATTGATATAGAATGTATGTATGTATGTATGTATGTGTGGATGTCTTTGTATTACTAGTCAATCATAAATAGATCATTAGCCTACTTCTATAGTTGTCAGCAGAGGTCATAGATCTCTTAATTTGGAAGCAAATTTAGAAAAGAAATACGGAGGAAAGCAATGCGTAAACTGGTTTGATATCCATCTTGTACTAAGAAATTTTGGGATTTCCTATTTCACATATTAATCGATAACTTGCAAACTAGTAGAGCTATCGAAAAAATTAATATCTTAAACTTTAAGTTAGACTTTTGCTAATATAACGCGAACATTTTCAATCAAATATATTCAGCTGGTTTTGTGTGATGCGCGATCAAACATACAGCCAGACAGACAAAAATTCTGGAAACTGCTAAGCTGGCTTTTATTGTCTCAATAATAATTTTGCCTATACATATTTTTTCAATTTTTTTATTTTTTTGAAATATCAAAGGTCCTATTTTCTTGTTTACAGAGATATAAACAAGGATTCCAAATTTGTGACACTTTTATCAAAAGTGGGCGTGGTTATTAAGCGATTTTGGTAATTTTTCCATTACGTCAGTATGTAAGGCAGTGGTGGATCCAGGAGTTTGGGAAGGGGGGTTGGGTCCAACTCCTTTTTTGAAACTTCGTGGACATCTTCTAACCACAGTTCCTGAAAAGTATGACGAGAGGGAGATTTTTTCCAAAAACCAACCTCTCGAACTCACTCCTGATGGAAGGATATTTATGAATAATGATCAGTATGAGTAGGAGGCTCTCATTGCGTTGCCCCCAGACTGCTGTGAAATTTCTGAACACTTGCATTCGCCCTCAGTCGTCGCTAGGAAGAGATGGCGAGGGTGCTTTAATAATTGAAAATTAATGTTACCTTTACACACACCCACGTGGACCCCTCCTCTCTTCACTTCCAAACCACAGCACAGCCTTTGTGGCGCTGCACACACACACACTTCCAAGCTGTGGTCACATACGCCCAAGCCACAAGCGACACATGCCATTGCAAGATAAGCTAAATCAGCTCGGCGAAATTTTTTTCTTTCTCATCGCTTGCTGACCGCCTCACTCGCTTCCCAGCACTTCTGTGTAACCACAGAAAATATCGCATTTTGGCTATCTAATCGCTAAGATGGGCGTAATACCAGCACCGCACAACAACAACAACAACTACGCATAGTATTTACTATGAATTCGGTAGTATTTATCGCTAATTTTTGCTATGTGCGACGCTGCTATCTATGTATGTGTGCGTGCGTACATGTATGCAATGACAATGACAACAACAACAACGTCATGCAGAACTGCAACGACAACAATAAAATGCTTACGCAGCATTAAGAAGTTAATGCAAACCGCAATGCTGCTTAATTTATGCAAAGGATTAAAAAGGATCATAGAGCGCTGGTATTTGAAAGTCTGGTATGAATGTATGTTACGATATTTGATTGTACCCGGCAGTCAAATTGACTAGTTGTAGACTAGTTCAAAACTAATATGAACACCAAAACCAAGTAGTCAGCAAATGGAATTGTTTTTATATAAGCAAATTATACTTTTAACCAGACCTGTTATATAATGATTATTAATCTTAATCATTGAAAATCAAATTAAATTTTTTGTTATTTTTGGAATAATTGATTTAGTTAGTATGATAATCGAACATTTCTAGAATAACTAATCGATTAGGATTAAATTTTGTGTCCGATTAATGGGGATTAATGAGGATTTATTTCGTTTTCAAATTTAATCCTAGGATTAATCAAATTAATCAAAATTTCAGTTTGACTTAAATTTTTGATTAATTACGATTAACGAATTCCATCATGCCACTCATTCAACAAAACAATTTTTTTTCGAAAAAAAAAATTTGTAAAAATAATAATTAATATTGAAATATTTAAAATTTGTTATTAAATTTTAATTGAAATTTAGATTAATTTGATTAATCCTAGCATTAAATTTGAAAACGAGATAAATCCTCATTTATAGTCATTAATCGAACACAAAATTTAATCCTAATCGATTAAATATTCTAAAAATGTTCGATTATAATAATTAATAAATTAAATTAATAGAGCAAGTTTGGTAAAATTAATTTTTAATTTTGTCCAAGATTTAACATGTCTGCTTTTAACATGGCAGATTTTTTCAACTCATAGAAACCCATATTCCGCCAAAAATTCTAATTTTGATCTCTCGGTATGAATTGATTTGTTCACATTTCTTTGAGCATTTCCTAGGGAGTGACAAATTGTACCCATTTACATAAACCCAATCGGGTGCCATAGCACGGTTTTTTTGAAAAAGTAAATTGTACAAACTAAAATTGAACTAGTCCCAGCTATACTCGTAAGAAACCAAGAAGTTGGCTTCCTTAATAGACCGAAGAAATTATTCGCATTCCTCTCTCACTTTTTAGAGTTTAATCCAACGATTTTTGCAGAATAGTCAGTCACAGGTTTTGTTTGTTTGGATTCAATCGGTACTTAACATACATACATACATACACATATTTATATGGATATGTTTGTGTGTTTGTAGGTTTTTAAATTTGCAGGTCATGGTTGCTTCCGATGCCGCATTGATAGTAAGAATATGTTAAAATTCATATATATATATTTACATATGAGTGCATAACCGACAGTGAAGCGAGTAACTAGTCAGCAAAAATACTAGTTTACAACTAGAATGTTTTAACTAGTCCGAAAAGCTTAAATACGGGCTAACAAAAATTAGAGTTTTTAGAAAATGCTGAAGTGTCTAGAGTTGGAAAAATTTTAGAAAAAAAAATATTTTTCAAATTTCAAAGAGCGGAAAGTCACCCTGTTGCAGAATTTGATTGAAGAACGACCAATCTCAAAGTTTTCTTTCAAAATTTTTTCAATTTTTTTTTGTTTTTCTTATTACAGAATTTCTTTCAAAAATGCCCTATCTCAGCTGAAAATGTCGTGAATTTTCGTTCAGACATTCTTCAAACAAAATTTCGAAACAGAGTGTTACTGGAAAAAAATTCGGCTATGGTTTGTTTTTTTTAAACAAACAAATTCTGAGATAATGTGTTTTAAAAAATATTTTGAAATACTTGGAAATATCGACGATTTGATATTTTCATTGATATTTTTGATATTTTTCCCATGTGAATCGAGTACTTAGTATTTATCTACCAGTAAGAAATTTCTACAGTTTATATTATTTTTCGTGAAAAAAATACTTTGAAGGTAGTTGCCACGCCCCCTTTTCCCTGATACTCCATTTTTGGTAACATATCCCGACTAATAATTTTTATTATTTTATTAAATTTTCAGAAAAATTATATGATTTTTAGGTTTTAAAAAAAAGAAAATTTTTGCTTGCAAATTTACGCCTCCTGCTCCACTGTGCCCTACCATAATATGGCTGGAAGGTTAACTATTTGAATAATTTTTAATATTTCACTAAATTTTCAGAAAAATTAAATGATTTTTGATTTTATCAAAAAAAACTTAAAATTTTTGCTTACAAATTTACGTCTCCTGCCCCACAGTGCATTGCCATAATATGGCTGGCAAGTAAACAATTCGAAAATTTTATTCAGTTTATATTATTTTCAGTGAAAAAAAAAATTTGTATGGTAGTTGCCACGCCCCCTTTACCCTAATACGTCCTCCATTTTTGGAGCATATGTTAGCGACTACATTTTTTTTAATATTTCATTAAATTTTTAAAAAAATCATTTATGATTGTTACAAAAAAAAAAATTAAAATTTTTGCTTACTAATTTACGTCTCTTGCTCCACTGTGCATTGCCGTAATATGACTGGCAGGTTAGCAATTCGAATTGAAGTTGCAGGCCAGTGACAAGTTGCATTGTTGTCATCGTCATCCATGTGTTATCGTCTCATCTCATCACATCTCAACTCACCTCACCTCATCCCACCGCGAGCGTATGTAGCTCTGTTGCTACATAAACTTTACTCAACTTGCCTACCAACTACTGGCTATCAACCGTTTAAATTTGTTTACTAAGTCGCTGCTGTAAGTTTGTTTTAATTGCCCGTTTTAATGCGCAGTCTCACACTTTCGCGCGACAATCTTTCGTTCATTCGTTCGTTTCGTGCGCTCATTCCATTGCGAGCATTCCTTTCGAAAGTTTTTTTGTATGCGCAATTTCGCCATTCACCATTTAGACTGCCATTTATGACGTTAATTAAAAAATTTTGGTGCCTGTGTTGGTGTTGTTGTTGTTGTGGTTTTTTTTTTCTATCAACTTTGGCTTTATTGTGTTAGCCATTGTTGTTGTAGTAATTTTTATACTCACACTTGTCGGGTGATAATTGAGTTTTATTTATGAGTTGCAAATACGACAAAATTATTTTAATGTCAACTCCAACCATCATCCTTTCTTTGTTTGTCCTCAACGGATTACGGTCACACATTCTCATGCAGCTTTTCGGTTTTACGATGTGAATTAGTGTTAATTTGGCTAGCTGGCAGTCATAACTAGAATGTTAGACCGGAATTGATGTTGATTGAAGAATAGAAAGCGATTTTTTTAACTGTCCTGGGAATTTGCAATTTTTGACCTGACTCTCGTTCATCGTATCTCACATCTTCCGCTTGATTTTTTGGTTGTTGTGTTGTCCCAAAAAGAGACTGTGCGCTGATGATCGTTCAGATTGAGGGTGTGACTTTGTGGTCGTATTTTGACTCAAACCATTTGACTGGCTATGCTGGTAGAGTGCTGGCCTACTGTACGGAAAGTCCAGAACAGGTTCCAAAAAAGGTCGCCCCTCGCCATGGATCAACAAACTTTCGAGCGTAATAGAAAAATTCTCAACGAAACACAAAGAAATAAATTGTTTTTAACAGTTAAAATTAAAGAATGTGTAGGCAAAAATCGGTGAAGTGTCATAACGTCAACGGAATCAACGTCACTGACATTAATTCGCTTGTGAAAGTATATTAACTTCTCATTTAAAAAGAGAAAAATGTCGAATTATTTGAAAATTAAGGTCGTTGACTTTAATTCCATTGACGCTATGACACTTTCACTGTTCTAAACCACAAATTATAAGGTGAACTCGATACATATACATATCCTCGGTTTGTATCTGTTGATTTTCCTTAGGAATAATGGGGTATTTGTACAAAAAAAAATATTTTGAAAAAACATAAAAAAATTTTGAACAATAAATTTTAAGGGCCTCATCCTGTATTGCGAACGAAAGCTCAGACGAACGATTCGTATCATTTTCGTTTGCCTATGAGTTTTTGACAACTAGTTTATTTTATTTGATTTTTTTTTTTTTCCTTTTCGTTTGCTATGATCGTCTTACATATTACAAACAGGCGAACGACTCGTCTCTGGGGCGAAAAGAAAGTTCGTTTCGTGATAGAGAATGCGGCCCTAAATTTGTAATTTTTGGAAATTTTTTATTTTAATTTTTCGAAAATTAAACTTCAATAAGTTTTGGACTCAGTTTAGATCATTGTAAATTTTTTTTGCGCTAGTGATTTTTTTTTCTACATTCCACTAGCATGAGAAAAATATTTTAGTGCGCAAAGTTTTGTAATTTTGTGTCTAACTAATTGAAATCGACTAGAAATAAAACAAAAGTTAAAAAAAAAATTTTCGCACAACTTTCAAAAAACTATATATTTAGGAAAATATATATATAGAGATGTACATACATATATTATATATTTTGAAATTTTCTGGATACCTTTAGATGTATCAAAGATATAATACAAAAAAATTAATTCACAAAAAAATTTTTTTTCAAAATTTAATGGCGAACAATTTTGAAAAATTACACATTTTCTAAATTATAAATTTCAAATTATTTATTTGAAGAGTTTTTTATGAAAGTAGTGATTTTATTGACTATAGCAGTCTTCAAAATATTGAAAAAATATACTTAACAAAATAGAAATAAATTGAATTTGCATAGCTTTTGAAAAAAAAAAAAAAAATTATTTTATAAATTTAAAAAAAGTTCTTTGTTTTATAATAAAAGGAAGATCTCCTTCAAAATTCATCCAAATTGGTCGATTCCAGCTATCTGACGATTTTACATGGAATTACCCATTAGTGACATTTAAAAAAAAAAATTCTGTCGTTTTCGAAAAACCAAATTACAGCGCTTGTCACATTAAGGCAGGTCAATATCTAAAATCCAAACAGCAAACGATTAGTTTTTGTGACCCAACAACAACAAAAAAAAAACACAACAAAATATGAAAAATGGTTGAATTGCGTAAAACTCAGTTAAATGAGCATAACCCAGCTGTAACGAATTTTCAAGGATATGCAATTACGAGGAGAAAGTGCCACAACCTCGTATGTATGTAGTATGTGTGTCGTAGATAACGGTTAATTATACTCGTACTCGTTAGAACATAACTGTAAATTATGTTAAATGATAAATAGTTTTTAGTTGTTTGACAAATGATTATTTGATTTGACAATCGCACGTAGCATACTTACATGGGATAAATATTACAACAACTTTACATGTGTACTGTAGTACAACGGCACTCAGTCCACCAGTCAACCCCATCTTATCGCACTTCAGCGTGCTGTGAGTTTGCACACGCGATCTTGTTGTGCTGCTTAACAAGCCCTAGCGCTAAAGGGCGTTTTTTTTTGGAGTTTTTTGTTGTAATTTTTACTCGGTTGCATGTCATCAACGCTTTTCGGGCAAACAAGCGATTGCGCCTGCGCTCTGTCATGCAACAAAAAAAAAAAAAATGTTTGAAAAAATTCTCAAATTAATTTGTGATTAGCGTTTATCGCTTGACATGGGAAAAAGAAGGGGTCTGAACGAGAGTTTTGTAATCATTCTGTGGAATGTGGATTTGTGATAAGGGCGCTGAAGTGATTGAAAAATTGAAGTGTTAGTAATCCCGATCTAGTCAAAATAGGGATGTGAGCTTGTTTCGAAAATTCGATTTATCGATAGTTCATTTGGTATGCGATAAATCGATTTTTTACATGAAAAATCCTATTCGATGTGATTATTGCCGCAAATGTCCTCTGTGCTATGTTACCTTAGATTTGACTAATTCTTTATTTTTCTTTTTTAATATTCTTCAATTTTATTTTTCTTTTTATAAAAATTTTATTTTTAAAAAATATTTTATTTAAATTTTTTTTAATATTTTTTTACTCTTTTTTAAAAAATATTTAGATTTTTTTTTTAATAAAGATTTTTATTTACTAAAAATTTTTTTTAATTATAATTTTTTTCTTTTCTAATTATCTTAGTTTTTTTTTTTTTTTTATAAAAACTTTGATGTAAAAAATAATCTTTTTTAAAAAATATTTTGAATTTTGTTTGAAATAAATATTTTTACTTTCTAATTCATATTATACTTTAATTCATATTAAAAATTTGTATTGCAATGGAAAAGAAAATTTTTTAAGAAACATAGATCTAGTGTTCTGTTAGCTCTTTTTTTAGCAGACCGTTGCAAAATTTTTCTCAGTCTGAAAAAGTCTACCAGCTTCCAAAATGGGTCTATAAAAAAGCCATGGTTGTCTGTGAATTCAATTTTCTTTGTTATAAAAACTTTTAGTAAATATTTAAAAAAAAATAATAGTATTTATAAAAACAATAAAAAAAAAAATTTGAAAATAATTTGCAAATAATTTTTCATCACAAATAAAAATTATTATTCTTGGCCTTGGGCTCTTTTGTAGAGTTGGTACTTGGCAAAATGATCAGGCCGTAAAAACAGCAAATCTATTGAGTTGTTGGTGTACAAAAAAAAAACAAAAAGTTGCTAAACTTCGTGTAACCAAAACCTTTGAGGTTGCTTGTTTTTTGCCTTTAATGCTCCCTTTCACCTTATTTACTGTAGCTCACACTTTTTTCGTTTGCTTTCCTTAACATTTTTTGTCATTTGGTCAAGTTAAATCGACGCAACAGAGTGATCGTGCCACCGTACGCGTCTGCTTCACCTCGCGCTAATTGGATTTTTGTAAAACGTTAATCCGATTGAAGTATGTTTGTATGACTGAAATGGTTCAAGTGTTACACTATAGTTCGAACAAAAACAAAAAAAAAAATTTTAAAATAGAATTAAAAAAATTGAAGAAACGAATCCACGGCCCAGTAGAAGGAAAACCCACCATAGAGATCAACGATTTACTGTTTTCTAATTTCTTTAACAAATTTACAAATTCCTTAGATTTTAGTTCCGCTTTTGCCCACTCAAACTATTTTCCCCCAGCTACACCTCTTAAACCTAGTGTGTCAGAGTGGCCCCACGAGGAAGCAGGAGTCCAGATTGAGCGATGTCGTTGCTGCCTGTCCAACTACACAGCCACATCCCATTATACTCCTTGATATATCCTTGAAATATTCATAGAATCTGATATCCTCCGCCAAAACCCCAAACTTTTAGCAATTCTACTGATCCCCTACACAATCTTTAGACTTGCAGATTTGTGAATTTTCCCAACCTTCATACAAAACGCTGCACCTTTTCCATTAAACGAAATTGGAAAGGAATTAAAACGTTGAATTTATTACAACAACCCCAATTCAATTAAGTTTTAATAGCGTAATTATTGCCACATAAGAGATACGAGTAATGATTGATACGGTTGATGAATACCAAAAGACCAAAGAAGTGACTACCAGTTTTGGGCAGGTGTCAACAAAGTCAACAAGTGAGCACGAGGGCAAGGCAAGGCAAGGCGGTCATCACTATACACACCTAAATTCAACCATTGAAAGAGTAGAGGCGAAGTGCGACGTTAGTCAAGCCAAGCCCAGCTTAAACGACTATTCGTATGTCCTATGTATAGAAAGAACCATCAGCCATATGTGAGGCGGGCTGTCAAGTAAATTATTTTCGTCTAGTGTACATGCAAACTTATATACCTACCGTAATTACATAGCATATGTGTACGTATATAAAAAATTACATTGCATTAGAGTGGTCCTTAAATGTAGGGAGAAAACCAGAGACAATCCAATTTGAATTATTTCATTTTATTCTATTCTATTAAATTTTTTATTTTATTTAATTTAATTTTATTCTTTTTTTTATATTTTATTTTTTTTTTTTTTATTTAATTTAATTTAATTTTATTTTATTTTATTTTATTTTATATTATTTTATTTTATTTTATTTTATTTTATTTTATTTTATTTTATTTTATTTTATTTTATTTTATTTTATTTTATTTTATTTTATTTTATTTTATTTTATTTTATTTTATTTTATTTTATTTTATTTTATTTTATTTTATTTTATTTTATTATATTTATTTTACTTTATTTTATTTTATTTCACACAGCATCACATGTCTGCAAGCAGTCAACCAAGAATTTCCTAAAACCAATAAGAAATTTTTTATTTTATTTTATTTCATTTTTTTATTTTATTTTATCTTAGTTCATGTCATTTTATTTTATTTCAACACAGCATCACATGTCTGCAAGCAGTCAACCAAGAATTTCCTAAAACCAATAACAAATTTTTTATTTTATTTTATTTTATTTCAACACAGCATCACATGTCTGCAAGCAGTCAACCAAGAATTTCCTGAAACCAATAACAATTTTTTTATTTAATTTATTTTATTTTATTTTATCTTATTTCATTTCATTTTATTTCATTTTATTTTATTTTGTTAGACACACCTTAAGCTTCTGTAATTGATATAGTGAGCCTAAAGGTAAAGCATTCATTTTATTTTAAGGACTAACCTAATGCACATACATACTCGTATGTACATATGTATTTCCATGTTTATTTTTGTATTGCTATATGAGTGCAAATTAATTGAAGTTGAGATGAATTTTCCAGGTGAATGATGCGGAACAAATAATCAATCAATCAGTTCGTTTCAGTACAGTTCAGTTTGATGCAGTTCACCTTTCAGTGCCAAACAAACTCTTACTCGACACGACACGATACGTTTCGATTGGATTGGATTGGACTGGACTGGCCAGAGCTCAATATACTACAGTATTGGCTAGCAGTTTGTAGTTTGCAGTTTGTTTTTGATTTAATTTGGTGCGTTGCTATCGAACCATTCAATAATCCACTCAGCCATATTTAAACGTTCACTGAAGCATATGTTCAGTTGGCTGTCGGTTTGGACAAACTCATGAGCTGACAGACAGACACACATGGCTTGTCTATTCGTCTGCACTGCTCTGTATGTTGTCTGTGTTGGTTTGTGCTGTCTGTGTGTCATATGCAAATGAAAGGTGTGGAGTAGTAAAAATAAAAAATCATTAAAAAATCAGTAAAAAAAAAATGGCGGCGACCCAACTACCGTCCGAAACGACCTTCCACACCCGACGAGATGACCTGCGTATGCCATGAATGTTATCTTTGCCTGCTCATATGCTGCCAGTCGGTCTATACTTATATACCTATGTGTGTATGTATTCTTATACATATGCGCATAAATAAGTTGAAATTGCAACTAAAGTATCATTTGTGGGTACAGTGGGCAAGTTTTGAATTCAAACACATATTTTACAAATTTGTTTGTTCTTGATTCCAAGCCAAAGTTTATTGTTGATCTCTATGAAACTTTCGGGATAGGTTAACGAGAGCACTGGGTATGACATAGGCTATATATAGATATATTTTATTTGGAAAATTGGGCGGTGCCACGGCCCCAGGTCAAGTGAATGTTATTTTTGAGTAGTGGGAATTAATTGGAAATGTCAAGAAGTCGAAATGAAGAGTAAGCGCTAATAATAGGAAATATCCCAACTGAGCTTGATGTCATATTTTAGCATATTTAACTGCAAATAGGTCACTGTGCAACATACTCGTATAAGTAAATAATGGTCATTGCTGAACGAACACACTTACAAACACATACTCACGCACGCATTCATCCAAAGCCCAATGGGGAGTGGTTAATTAAAGAATAAAAAATAGATTAAAAAAAAATTATGTGGAAAAAATTCCATATATCGTTAAGATGAAATAATACAAATTGGAAATGTGAATGCATGGAGAAACATACAACACATATAAACATACCTTATATGGCTATGGATAGATAAAGTGTACGTTTGAATGCAGAAAATTGTATTCAATGAAAAATTAATTAAATTCACCTGTTTAAGCGCAAAAAAAAAAAAAACAAAAAAGTAACAATAGAAAATTGAAAAAAAAAACACCAAAAAAAAATTTTTAAACAAAGGGATAGCAAAGTATATAATGCAGTCACTTTTAAATATGGATGTAGATATATCCGTATGTATGTATGTGTATGCGTCTACTTGAAACTCCTTGCTTTAGTGATTGGTAAATTAAATTAATTAAAATCGTTGACCAATAAACTGCCTAGCGTTGATGACATAAAAAACAAAACAAAAAAAAAATATGTTTGTATAAAAAAAATATAAATTTGTGTAAAAAAAAATTGCAAACATTTTTAATTTGCCCTCTGGATTTTGCGAAAAAATTAAGATTAATAAAATTTATAATTTTGCTTGTCAGGCTATATTTTAGTGGGTAGTCCTTAAGAAGAAGGAGATAATCTGACGCTAGGACAGTTCCGCTACTAGAACATCTAGCAATGTAAGGAGAGGAGGGGAATCAAAGGAAAGGAAATGTAAGGAAATATGAGAAAGAGAAAATAAAAGAAAGATTATAAATAAAAGGAAAAATAACGAAAGAAATATGTAAAAAAATTAAAGGAAATAAGAGAAACGGAAAGCAATTGAAAAAAAAATAGAAGAGTAATGGAAATTATATAAAAATAAAGAAAAGGGAAGGAAATCAGCATCAAAAAGCTTCGAAATTGAAGGTGGATAAATGAAATATCATGGAAAACATGCTAAAGAATGGAATTATTTAAAATAGAATAAACAAAAAAATAAAAGATAGAAACTGTACTATTGAACGGTGTAGAAAAGAGGTGAAAGAAAGATACGAACGAAGGAGAAAGAAGCAGAGTGTAAAAGACCGAGAAGAATAAAGTAAAGAAAAGGAACGGTAGCACAAGGAAATTAGCAGGGCAACGAAAGGCGTGAAAAGGTGCAGACAATGGTTCGTATCCCAGTGTTCGGAAAAGGTATCTGATGATAAGTTTGGATACTTTGAAACATGTCATCCTATCCAACGCTTTGATTAACTTTATTTATATAATTCGGGCACTGCTGCAACAACAATTCCGGAACAGCATTTAGTAAATTTTGTTGATCGTTCCAATACAGTTTTCAGACTGCTGAGTGCAAGGTCACGCTATTTCAAAATACTTTTAAAAAACTCATTATCGCAGAATTTTTTAAAAAAAATTCCCCATTTTAGAATTCGATTTAGATGAAAATGTATGAAATTTTCGTTCAAATAAGGTATTTTTGAAACTCGTTTTGAAATAGGGTGTTTTTGAAAAAATTGTAATATAGGGCATTCTTCAAACGAATTCTGAGAAAGGTATTTTTTTTTTATTATTTTGGCATAGCGTGATCTCAGCAGTCGATTTATAAAGCAGCTGAATTTTTTTTTTCAAATTAACATTTTTTTTAACTAAAAATTTTTTTTTGTTTTTTTTTTTTTTTTAAATCTTTTTGCTGCTTTTTTTCATCGAATTGGATGCGTATAAATAGAGTCATAATTGCACAAATACATTTTTTAATATTCAAAAAACCAAAAAAAAAAATAATGTTTTATTTATTTACTTAATTTTGGTGGTCTCTAACGATTTGTTTTAATTCGTGCTAATAACCTGTGTCTAAACTCTCATGTACCGTTATTCATTTGTCATACAAATTTTTGCGCAATAATTACTAAAAATGCTTAAATACAATGGGAACAATAGTTTGGTAAGATTATATAGCTTCTGCTGCTACTTCTGCTGTTGGTGCTGCCACTTAAATGAGTTGTTGTCTGAGCATTGATTTGCTTTGCTTTGCTTTGTTGTTGAGTACCGTTCGTCTACGCTTTTGTTCGCTTCGATTAGGTGTCAATAAACATTTGTAGGCTCTTTTATAAACATTCAAAAGCAAATGTTGATACTAAAAGCGTTTTTCATTTAATTTATATGGTATTAAGTTTTTATGTATTTTATGGTTTTTATGGACTTTCAAAAGTTTCTCTTCGCTCTTTTGCCAACGAAAACAAAAAAAAAGAGAAACAAAAAAAAATACTTTAATTCAATAAGTATGTGGCATCTTAATTAGTTGCAAAACTATTAAGATGAAACAACAAACACATCAGCAGGTGTTTGCTATCTATGGTTTCCCTGCAAAAAATTGTGCGAACTGAGCTCTGAAGATAGTGGTCCGCAACTAGGCCCTATAAGTAGATTTTAATTTTTGTAGCCTACTTTTAGGTGTTGAAACTAATCTGGTCTAGGGCAACAAAGTGAATCTCTCCAACACTATTCGTTTAGGCAAGAGAGCACACAATTGTTCTCAGATCCCTGATTTATTCTAGACTAGTCCATTGTAAGGTGTTTCTAAATCTTACTTACGCGCTCTCTTGCACTCCCGCAGACCAGTTCATCAATATGTATCTATTAGACTGTCAGAGCACCATATGAGCTTTAAATACATACATTTCAACACTTTCCTACAATGATATCTATCTCAAAAATCTACATATTGTACATGCGTCAACATACCTACATACATATATTCGGTGTTAAATAAGTTAATAACAGTTAACAGCCAAAATGTTGGCATAAATATGCCATCATTTATTGTATTCACATTGATGCTGATTTGCATATGTTCACATGCGTGTATAGATCGTTCCAAAATTAATTGGTCATACATCTCACAAAAATAAAATACAAAAAAAAAAAAAAGCTTAGAAATAACAAAATACTTAAGCTCTTAGTTGCTCAAAAACACGTGCGTAACTTGTTGTTGTTGCCACATTCTTCTTTATCTTTTTAAAATTTCGGTTTTTTTCTTCGTTTACACCTTTCGCCTGCTGGCTGGCATAGCTTAAAAGCTCACGCACGTTTCAGTTGTTCTACGAAAATCTACTAAATACTTCCATCGTCTTGCTTATAAATGGCTAAAACCAGTGAAAGAAAATATTTTTAAACTGGCATAACACAACTTTGATAAAGATCACCTAATTAAGTGGTTTATTATTTATTTGGCTAATTAATTAATCCAATCGCATGTGACATATGTTTATTTATATGTTTTAGATTTATGTATAATCATTTCGTTTCGACAAGCATATAACTAAAGACACTGATCTGTATCTAAAAAAATTTCAATTTTTTCCAAAAGTTATTCCAAATCAAAATTCTTTTTTTACAATTTTTAAGTTTTTGAGAATTTTTTTTGCTATACTTGTATCTGTAGAAATGTTTAATTTATAATGAAAAAATTACATATTTTTAGTGGGAACTATTTTGATAAAAAAATTAACAATTTTTTATTTTCTTAGTAAAATTTTATACGTAGAAAGACAATAAAAAAGGTTAATAAATAAAATTTAAAAATTTATATTATGAAAGAGTTTTTATTTTCAAAATAATAAAATAATTTATTAACACGGAAAAAAGAAAAAACAATGGCAGAAACTATTCTAATACTCCAGTTTTTAGAACAGTTCAATTTTTCCAAAAAAAAAAAAAAAAATTCTACATTAAAAAAATGTTTATCTTCAATGTGAGATGAAAAAAAAGAAAAAAATTTCATACCTAAAAAAAAAAAAATTGTTATTACCCAAAATAAGAAAATTTATATTTACACAGCAAAGTAAAAAAAAAAATTGGAAAAAATCATTTTGAAAATTCCATTTTTAAATGTTTTCAATGTGAAATAAAAAAACTATTTTGATCAAAAAATTTTCAAAATTTCTAATTTAAAAAAAATTTTAATTTTCAAAACAAAAAAAATGTTATTTACACAAAAAAACTAAAAAAAATAGTAGAAAAGAATTTTAAAATTAAATTTTAAATTTTTTAAGTTTTTTCTCAAATTCTCAAAATTTCTAATTTGAATATTTTTTTAAGATATTTACACAGAAAAGTAAAAACAAGTGGAAAAAAATATTCATATCTCTAATTTTAAAATTGAATTTCCCAAATTTAAAAACTTTTGAATGTATTGAAATAAAAAATCTTTTTATTTTCATTGGGGAATAAAAAAAAATTTATATTTACACAGAAAAATAAAATAAAACAATTTTATTTTAAAATTTTGGAACCTAAAAAAAGGTGAGTTTTTCAAGTGAAAGATTTAGCTTATGTCAATGTGAAAGGAAAAATTTTTATAATTTAGAATTAAAAAAAAAAAATGTGTATTCCAAACCACAAAAAATTAATGTTTACATAGAAAATTAAAAAAAAATAATTAAAAAAGAATTTTCAAATTTTTAATTTTAAAATTAAGTTTTAAAAATGTATAGTTTGAAAAAATGTTGAATTTTTTTTTAAAAGAAATTTTTTTTTATTTCTAATGTTAAATAAAAAAAATTTTTAGATGAAAAAATTTCAAAATTTCTAAATAAAACTAGTTTTAATTTTTAAAATAATAAAATTTTATATTTACACAGAAAAACAAAAAAAAATTGAAAAAATTGGATTTTCAAATTTCTAATTTTAAGTAATTTTTAAAACTAAAGTTTGCCACTAAATTTTGTATTCGAATATTTTATTATACCTCTGATGTATTTTTAGAAGGGCGTTTTTACCCAGTCACATGCCTCATCTCCACGCTGCAACATCTCGTACACCCAAAACCTAAATGGAACTGTTAGCCTAATTAACAAAATTAATTATTTCCTAATCTTAATTAGATTAGTTTGCCAAATATATCTATTTAAATGATCACAAAGTGACTAATCCCAAATAACCACCAAATGCTTGTAGCAAACTTCAAGTACGATACCCAGATATTGGCAGCTTATGGCAAGTGGGAACAAGGAAATATTTAGTGTCAGCGGAGGGTAAATAAATAATTTTATTCAATTTTTGCAGCAGTTTTTTATTGCTTACATATGTATCTACTCGTGGTACATTTATTTATTTATCCCACAATCAGTGAAAAATAGTTTCCCACCCCATTGCCATTGGTAGCCTACAGTCACCGCCACATAGAGAGTGGTATCAACGCGAGACTAGTAGGGAACTAGTTGGGAATGAAGCAGTGCGAATAGAGATTACAACTTCACCTAGATCATTTGACAGATATTCGGAAATCCAATGGAATAAGTAACTGGATTCATTCGACGAAGTTGAGGTTATACCTACCAGAAATGAGGCACATCCATTCCGAAACCAAATCATGCTGTTGAGGCTCCCCGAGACTGGTGGAGTCGGATGTGGGCTGTTCTTTTCAGGGATCAACTGAGTACATTGACCTTCTAAAACATCGTGGTACACGGTCCGATTGCCCTAGAAACAAATATTGGGCTCCTTCGGGTTGGGTTTTTAGTTGAGCCCACTTACGCGCTATCCGAGTACTAACTCTCTGAAAGCTTTTCCCACTAACTTCATTTCGCCTCTAGTCCCTGGTTCCAGTTGTTGTATTCAACACCAGTTCCATCACAGCCTTTTTTTACCTGTCACAAAACTAAACACTGCTGTCCGCCATCCCTGGGCGTGTGCATCTACCTAGAACACGCTTGAAGGCGGTCGGTCGGTCGCACATGATTGACATGTCGTTGACTTGCTGTCAATTAAGCGAGCTGCTGCAACATCCACGCCGCACACAAACAAACAAACCAATAAACCCAACAACCAAATGCGTGCCATGCTAATCCAAGCTGGATGAGCTGGATGCCATAAGCAGCGCATGGCTGAAGTTGAAAGTTACGCCTCGCATAGATTTAATGAACCCAAAGTGGATTTTAATTTTATTTGATTTGATTTGATTGCCCCGTTGCGCTTCATTTTTCTCTATTTGCCAATGTTATGGGTGAGTAAGAAGAGCGCGCTAGCGGACGCGGGGTGAAATGAAGACAGCGCTAGCGGGTGAGCTGAACTTCGTTAGTAGCGCTGGTGATGGTGGTGGTGGTGCTTGGTGCACCCATGCCGCGTTGCTAAGTGCAGTCGTGTTGGGTGGTGTCGCACTACTCGACTGATTGGGTTGAATTTGTAGGACAATTTGTGCGCACACACACAGTCACACATGTGAGCTCGCTCCGCGCAATTTGTTACCCTTCCAAAAGTGAAATAGCATAAACTATTTGTAAACAAAAACAACACAACGTAAAGCGTTGAGCCGGCTGAGGTGGGCGCGTTGGCATACATTAATTCCTTGCAAATCCTTGCAGCGCAACAACAACAACAATAACACTCAAAAAGGTGGTACAAATCTTTCACTCGTTTTATGGCAGCTGCGCGCGACACTAATGCGCCGCACATTAACGGACAGACGGATATCCGGTGGTGCGTCGTCGCAGTTGCCATGCAAAAACTGCTGCCCGAAAACCTTCATTGCGAGCGTCGTTAAAGTGTGCGAGATTTACTTTTATTTCAGTTACCGACGGCAATGACTGCTGCTGTGGTCCAGCCGTCCATCAAACGGTTGTGCTCTCGCTCAGCCTCGTGTGTTCCCACGCCTGCCTGCCTGCCTGTCGTTGACGTGCACGTCACACAAGTTACGCCTCAGCAATTAAGGTTGGGTCGCAATTAGATTGCTACCGCTAACATTCAGCAACCGACACCCCACCACCTCTGTCGCCCGCAACAATGAAAAAGCACAACACACACACACAAACACACAGCCACACAACGACTGGTTCACTCACCTTTGCGCCTCGACTTTCGCTTGCCCTCTACATCATTATCTTTTAAATTTTTTTTTTTTTTTTTGCTTAGCTCTTTAATCCACGCTCGGTTCGCAACCGACCGCAAATACCACTCGAGGGCAATTCGTTTATTGGGTGCCAAATTTTGCACTTGAATGTGAGTTAAACGATCATTAAAGAGATTCCAGCGGCAAACTAACACGCACCTTTGCGGAAAGGTGAGACGCAAGTGACGTGGAGAGCAACACGAAGAGAGTTGGTACTCATGTCAGTCATATGGTTAACGGTAGTTAATGAAAATCACTGCTACCTCAATCCAATCCATGGGAATATGTCAGTCAATAGGTCTCAGCAGTGCGTGGGAGCATTTTTCAATTACATATGTAAGTAGCTACTAAAGCAGCTAATTAGGAAGCTGAAAAAAGTATGACAGCTGATTGGAAAATTGTTTGAGTGAAAGTTAAAGTGTTCCAGAAATAGTGGGAAACTCGTAGGAAGTGTTTGCCCATCACTGACGCGGGGCAGATCGGTAATGGCGTGAAATTGTTAAAAAAGCATTCCTTTGACAGGTTCATCGTGTTTTGATTTTATCTCAAAATAAAAATTATTTTCAGTTATATAGAAGAAAAACTTTCGAAATTCCACGGTTTCGCCCCCTTTTTCGATATCGAAAAATATTTTTTAAAAATTTTCAAAAATAAGCTTAAAATATGATGCTCAAATTATCATAATTATATTGTTTTCTTATATTTTTTTATACTATTATTTTGTTACCCAATGAAGATAAGTAAAATCGCCTATTGACCACGACTATTTTTTAATAAAAGCTCACTGAAGAGTAGGCGGAAGACTGAAACTGAAATTTCTCATTGACTGATGTAGTTGGAATGAGCAATGTTAGTACCTACATATGTACATCAAATTTTTCTATTTTATATATGAGTTTTTTTTTTAATTTGTGGAAAAATGGGCGTGGCATTACCCACTTATTATAAAAAAAAATACGAATTCGGTTGTTAATAATTGCAAAACCTTTTACAATAGAACGACAAGACCTTGTATGAGGTGCAGTTAGGCTACTATGTAGCGTATGCTTGCTGGAAATAAGCTAAATCGCCTGATGACCACGCCCACTTTTTTCTACAGGTTTTTTTTTCTTAAAGTGAGGTACGAAAACAGAACATCTCTTACTTCTTAACTTTGCAGATAGAAGACTTAAAATTGGTGGTTGCATTGAATTTTGCAATTTTATGGAAAATGGGTGTGGCTCTGCCCACTTCAATATAAAAAAAATTAAAATTCTTCTGTTTAAATACAAAATAAAATAATAATCTATACAACTGTTCACCGAGGTACGATGCCTCAAGTGCTTTTGTCGCTAAAAAGAACAACAACAAACCAGGACCTGTCTTGCATTGGAAGGTCCATGATTTTAAAAGAAAAAATCTGGAAGAACCTTTGAAAAAATGTATCACATTTTCGAACTACTAATCTAAGCCGGTTTCTCCATACAACCGACTGGATAGAAGTTTGTTGAAGGAAGGAAAGGGTTTCCATAGTCCTTTTTATCCGAGACTTAATCCGTCATCTGGAAAGATGCAACTATTATGATCTAAACTAGGTTTTCCACTTCATCTTTTTAAAATAAAAGTAAAAAAAAAAATAGATAAATATTCAAATCCCTTTTGACACTATGAACCGACTTCCGTTTTGATACGCGTTCTGTGCGCCCAAGTCTCTGCGCATGCGCCCCCGAATGTGGTCAATTCCTTCAGTTCAGCGCAAAAACCTTTTCGTACATTTACAAATTGCCAGCAGTCAAAGAAGCCAGACGCAGTCGAACAAAAACACAAACACAACAAAAAAATGCTTTAAAAACAACAACAAAGACAACACTCGATAACAAAAAAATATTGAGGCGTGATAATAAATGAAAACTAAAACAAGCTCAAAACTTCGCCTGCAGCAGTCAATTGTGGCCATAATAAAAAAGCAGCTCGTAAACACGCCGTTTTGCAGACAATGGGCGCAACAACAACGCTACGCTTGGCGAGTTTTATGAGCACCAACGCGGACACGCATCCTTCCACCTACAATTTTTTAATGATAATCTCGTGAATTATGGGATTTTAAATAATTTTGGGCGTGCAGAATTGAAGTGAAGTGCGGGTTTGTTGTTTTTTTTTTTGTTTCGAGGAGCTACTGCACTGCTTAGATAGCAGGCAGTTAGCTTCCATCAAACCCTTGCAGCCCTCAATTCAAATATTTGCCATTGCGCATGCGCACGCGCTCACATCAACGCGTCTCACCTCAACACACCAAATGACGTATGAACGTTGTCCACTCGTGCGCGCTGCTACATAAATTTTCTGAGAGATGACTGTCGCCTGCGACTCGGTACCTCACATTGGCACCTTGTTTTGGTTTGTTGGTTTCTGCATTCGCTTTCATTTATTTAACAAGCTCAAGGAGCCCACATTTCGTCGTTAGCGCCAAGTCACGAAATGCGTCCGAATCATGTTGTAGCGCGCAGACTGGACGACCGAAATGAGTTGGTGCGCCTGCGCAGCATATAAATGACGCTTTGTAACTGTCAGATTACAAGATAAGACAGATAAGATGACGGTTGCGCTTGCATTGGGTCGCAGGCATTTGAAGGCGTCGTTATGCCGTGAGCTTTATTGGGTGGTCAACTTAAGTCAACATTTCTTAATGGAGTTGGTACGCACTCAAGTTTAATGAAATATGTCGCACGAGCTGATTGTCACTCTGGGGTTTTTAATCTTTGTTATGATAGTTGGTAAATGATATGTGACATGATGGGATGAAATCCAGAGGGGGGTAGAAACCCATTTGAAGTAATCTGGTACGAACTTAGCTCAGCTTGTTCAATCAGGTATGGAAAGAACACAATGTGAGCCACAGTACCGAGACAACGAGCTTACTCGACAGAAAATTGAAGACACCAAAACTCAGCATCATTCGATTGAGCTGACGTGAGTCAAACCTATTCAATAGCGGCTTCCTATATTCCTTTGAAGGTTTACTTGGCCACAGGTGTACATGGTTGAGTGATGATATCCGCTAAGCAGCCCCCCGATATAATACTGAGGGATTTACGGAGCTCCGACTGCAACACGGTGAGAATTTCCTACTGATATTAGGCATGGGGCTATTCGATTAAAATTTATTCGAATAAATACAGTTTTTATTCGACGGGCACAAAAAATTCGAATAGTATTGATACGAATAGTATTTATTCGAATAGTAGGTACTATTCTAATAAACAACTCGAATAAATACTATATTAGGCATGGGGCTATTCGATTAAAATTTATTCGAATAAATACAGTTTTTATTCGACGGGCACAAAAAATTCGAATAGTATTGATACGAATAGTATTTATTCGAATAGTACTATTTTAATATACAACTCGAATAAATACTATATTAGGCATGGGGCTATTCGATTAAAATTTATTCGAATAAATACAGTTTTTATTCGACGGGCACAAAAAATTCGAATAGTATTGATACGAATAGTATTTATTCGAATAGTAGGTACTATTCTAATAAACAACTCGAATAAATACTATATTAGGCATGGGGCTATTCGATTAAAATTTATTCGAATAAATACAGTTTTTATTCGACGGGCACAAAAAATTCGAATAGTATTGATACGAATAGTATTTATTCGAATAGTACTATTCTAATAAACAACTCGAATAAATACTATTCGAATTTTTTGCAACGAATATTTTTATTCGTCTATTCGATCATTATTCGAAAAAAATCGCACTCCTAATTGATATAGACCTCTGATTCCGATATCAGCTCCAATTTTTTTGGAAACGGATTGATTATGGAAGAAAGTTCTCATAGTAACGAGGTGAAAAGGTGCTTTAATTCGGCTTTTCACTGATCTGTTTCTGTCTTGATAAAACTCATGTGGGAATCGACTTGAGACCTAGCTCGCGTAAAGGGAAAGTCAGCTGGAAAGGTTTCTGGCTGAGTGATGTCATAAAGTAGGATGCCTACCAACAAAGGAATATGCAAGCAGCGGAAGGGGTAGGCCTCGATTGAAAGGCCGAAAAAGGTGAGAGATAACTTGGTCTCCCTTGGAGTTTCTCCTAGACTATTGAAGGTCAGTAAGTGATAGATGAAAGTATAGGATTTCTCTTGTACCCTGTTTCAACTTCTCATTTCGGTTCCGTTTACAAAAAACCAAATTCTAAAATTGCAGTTCCGATTTCGACTCCGTTGAGCTCACCTTGTGCTTTCATCGATCCATTCATGAAGTTATTAGCCTCTTGAACTCTTGACTCGACTAAGTGACTTGCTAGATATATAGCCCATACCACAGCCTACACCTCAGCGCTCGTCCCTGCTCCCATACTTTCCAAAAATTCTTGTTTAGACAACAACAAAAATTGCATTGCATTTCGGCCTGCAAAACTTTAGAGCTAAAATTATTTAATGATGCGTACAATAAACAACAACAGCAGCAGCCAACGGCGTGCGTCAAACTCTGGCTAATGTGAAAAATGAAGCAAAGAAACGCATGGGTGTTGAAAAAAATTTTATCCGAAATAAAATAAAAATAATTCCATTGCCATTTTTTATGAGAATGGAAGCATGGAAAAAAGGAAGCAGTGGTGGGGAGGGGAAACGGAATTTTTACAACCACTTTCCACAGCTTTTCAACGCATTTCCTCGCTCTAACTTTTGCTTAACAAAATATTCGACTAATTTGAAATTGCAAAAATTCGTCGCTATGCGGGTGGCATTAGCTGACGGCCACACACTCAACAGCCAGCAACGTGTGAAGCCGTCGCAAAAAAGAAGAAGCCAAACAATTTGAAAAATTTTAAATTAATAGCTTGTAAATAATTGCCTGAAATTTGATTTATTTATTTGTGCTGCGTTCCAAGGACACACCAATGCGGCCCATTTCATCCCCTCTCACCGCTTGCAAGTTGTTGTAATGTGAGCAGGAAATTCGATTATCAGTCTGCGTTACACATTTCGAGCTTCACTCAACAGATCTGCGTAGCTTTTTGTGGTGTTGTAATCTCAGACATATGTTCCGAGTCTATTTAGAGCAGTGAGTGTCGTATCTCATGGTTACGCAGCCTACCATATGCTTCTGCTTTAATGAGCAATGAAACGCATTTGCTGCTTCGGGATGGCAATGAGAAGATTGAGGATTTTTGTGAAACATAAACACAATTAGTTAATTTTGGCAGTTACGAAGTGTGGATGTAATATAGAGACCAGCTAAGTCAATTGGCCATCAAGCGACTTCCAAAATAAAAATTTTCAGTAGAAGATATACGTTTCCGCTTAAAAGCTAAATAGGAGCTCTCCTTACTAGCACTGGCTCTGCATGCAAAGTTTTAATATTCCCTTTTGAGTCTTAAATATGTTTGGAGTAGTACTGGAACTAGTTTCAATACTGCGCACATAATTAAATAATTTCGAATCTTTGCTGCGGATGAAAAATAAAACGGTTGAAAAAAGCTTCTTAGGAATACCCCGACATACTTTCTAGTTGAGTTCGAGTTTGTACGGAATAAAGGGATGCCAAATTTTTTTCTCTTTTATAATGTCATTGATAATTAATTTCCAATTTTTTTGAAATGTGAATTAATGTCAGTGATATTAATTCCATTGACCTTATGACACTTCAGCTCTCCTCTACTGTTCCGCGTATTTCATATTTTGATCCGTTTTTGTAAAATAATTTTAAATTTTTTCACAGCAGCCAATCTTCTTTAAATTTTTCTCTGCATGTTTGGTGACGTGTCATAATATCAACGACATAATGTCACTAAAAATTAGGACCAAATTTTATTAAATATGAATTTTCATGGCATTGATGCTATTGAAAATTAATGTCAATTTTTTTTTAAATGTGTATTAATGTCAGTGACATTAATTCCTTTGGCATTATGGCACCTCAACTCTCTTCTACAGTTCCGGGAATTTCAGCATTTACAATCAATCAAATTTTAATTATATTTTTTTTCTTTTTTTGTGTAATAATTTGAAATTTTTGTCACAGCAGCCAAACAACAATTTTTCAAATTTTTGTCTGCATGTTTGAACGCGCATCACTCAAAGCCTACTTTATAGAACTGAATGAAATATTCACAGAAGTATTTCTGGTAGTCCAGCTTAAAGTATAGCATACTTTTTGCAACAAAAAATTGTTTTGTTGAAACAGAATACAGTGGTGGTCATACAAATAGGCTCACATATTTTTTTCTTTCTACTAAAGTTAGTAATTAAAATGGAAAATAAACAAATTGTTACGATTTTGATGAAGCATCAGTATCAGAACTAGATAAATGATTTTATGAAGCACCCAGATAGCTAGGCAGCTAAATATTTTCTCTCTCTTTCTACCGACCTTTCTCAGATACGACTCTTTGGCTAGAGATAGAGATAGGTTAAACTAGTCTCTAACTCAAAACTCTACCATTACTTCCTATGGAAGTCGTTTATTTCGTTTAATGAACTTTTTCAAAGCGAGTCGGAGCAAAAAATAGCGGGCAATTCTACCTGCTCGAGCTCAAAGAGAATGATACTGTTGAGCACCAAGTTTGTTTTCTTTCGATATTTTTTCTTGACCGACAAAGTCTGTCGTCCTGTGTTCTCACTTTTAACCCATACAAAATTGCTGCACGCGTGGCTATCGCTACAAACGAATGGAAAATTCAATTGTGCTACATAATGTTGCAATTGATTACCAATGAAGCCATGCTGCATGCGCCGCTTATGTAGCCCAAAGAACAGAATTTTCCAAGAAAAGTCGAAAGCAACACACAAAATACATACATCAATGTGCCTCACAGAAGAAGTGTGAGCTGTGTATGCGCCACAAGTGTGCCCGTCTTAGCCAATGCCACGTGACGGTATTTCCAATTACCTAATCAAGTCCATATGCTGAGTAGCTCCACCACACACACTTCGATGCTAAGCCAATCAAATACAACATCTAAGCATTGTTTGAGCTTCGTTGTGGCATGCAACATGACCGTTGTGGCAAGAAAATTGTTTGCTACGGTTGGCCAAGCTGCAGCTGTTGACAGTCAATATTATTGGCGACTTTGTCTTAATGGCACGTTTGTTAGCACATACGTGGGCCTATGCAGGGGGAAATATTAAGTGAAAACAAGGTGCTGCTTTTGTCATCCAAGACTCAACAGTCCATCCAGCTCAAGGAGACTGCACAGTTAGGTATTACAACTGAAGTTGTAGTTCCATGTTTTACTAGGAAGTAGAAGGACTTGTGTGCCCCTGTGAGATAAGCGCTTAGAGGAGTCAGAACAAAAAACACTAGCCCCCTCCCCCAAGTTTCCAATTCGCTGCTTTTTACGGGGTTTTGCAGGTTTAAGTGGTGAATGTTGTTGCTGTTGTTTATAACGATAAAAAAAAAATAAAATAAAATAAAATAAAATAAAATAAAATAAAATAAAATAAAATAAAATAAAATAAAATAAAATAAAATAAAATAAAATAAATAAAAATAAAATAAAATAAAATAAAATAAAATAAAATAAAATAAAATAAAATAAAATAAAATAAAATAAAATAAAATAAAATAAAATAAAATAAAATAAAATAAAATAAAATAAAATAAAATAAAATAAAATAAAATAAAATAAAATAAAATAAAATAAAATATTATAAAATAAAATAAAATAAAATAAAATAAAATAAAATAAAATAAAATAAAATAAAATAAAATAAAATAAAATAAAATAAAATGAAATAAAATAAAATAAAATGAAATAAAATAAAATAAAATAAAATAAAATAAAATAAAATAAAATAAGATAAAATAAAATAAAACAAAATAAAATTGCTGTGGACCCCTTGCATTCCCGACAATTCAGTGATGAAATCAAAACTATTTGGCGGACCTTGTTTATGGTATCAATTTTGGCGATTGATATTCCATCATACACTTAGAGAAAAAGTTTAATTTTTCGTGGCTCAATTCAATAAAAAACTCTGTAGTTCTTAATCGCTCTGTCTATCGAAAATAAATGAAAGTCTCAAGGTCGAGCAAAAGTGGAGAATCGATTCCCTTAAAGTGAAGCGCGTTTTCCTTCTTACACACTCGTATTTCTTACAGTGTAGTACCACATTGAAGATTCCATAGAATTCAATTGAATTGAATACGTTGTCAATTTCCAGTTCAATTGCAACAACAACAACTTTGAGTGCCTTTGAAAATTGTTACGCTTATTTCTTAGGAGTCCAAGAGCCAGTGGCAGGCACTCAATGTTGCAACAAGTAGAAATAGTATGTTGCATGCAACCACCACCATCACCGCAATTCAACTCAAGTTGACATTTTCTTCAATGGTTCGTCTTGTCTTGTCTTGACGTTGTTCATTTTATCATTAACATTATTCATGCTTTGTTGTTGTTGTTGTTCTTGTTCTTGTTAACATTGTTGTTTTCAATTATTTGCCAACTGTCCCACCTGAGTTGCCTCTTACCCTTGAAACTTGCAAACGTAGGTAGGAATTTGTCACATTGGCTAACCATCTTTGACGATGTCTTCATTGTCTCTAGACTAACTCGTTGCTGCTTCTTCTTCTTCTTCTACGACTGTTGCTTTTGTTGTGGCTTTATCATTACAACTTGTTATGTTAAGTAGGCGTCGAAGTGGGTGTGGCTAGAGTGTTGACAATGCCAGCGCGCACATGTTGCATGCATTTGCAAATTTGTTGTTGTTGCAATTTATATAAGTTCCAGCGCACATGTCCGTTTGTAACTTCGATTTTAATAGCCTACCAAGCCAAGCAATACCGACTAAGTTTGCAATAACAATGCGACAATCATCAAGCGGAACCTACAAATTTCATCAGAATGTTATTGGCAAATGACAGCTGTTTGTTGTTGTTGTGGACATTGGGCAAACTTATTGGCGGTGTAATTGAATAATTAGTTGGGAGTTGTAAAACATGGCTAATTGTACGGTTAAGTAATTGAAATCTTAGGCAGCTGGGTATATGTTGTTGTTGTAACCCAAAACACTGCTACCAGGTTTGGTGAGTGCTACGGATATTGGCTGTCTGCAACGAATCCAATAGAGGCCTCTTACGACTTTTATTTTCTCTAGCTTTTTCTTATCGCTTACTCTTTTTTTTCATTTCTCGGTAGCCATTCGACGTTTTTTTTATTCTTTTCCTTCTCCTTCCCTTTTCTGTTGATTTTTTCTATATTTCTTCTCTTTTACTTATTTTTCTGTTGTTGTTGTTTTAACAACAAAATCACTCCCCGAAGGTTTTGGGGAGTGTTGTCGAAATAACAGTCCTTGGCCGGATATGAATCCGGTACGCTCCGGTACTCCCTTGCGGTACTGCCCGACTGTCGTGGGAGCGATTTGGTATGACCAGTGCAACCTTCTAGGTCATGTCATCCCTCCTTCCAAAAGGAAAGAGAAGATGGGTAATGAGAGGTGAGAGGCATCATATCCGTAGATCAACCATCGAGTTGCACATCATTACCTTTGTGCATATTGGTCGCCTCTTACGACCGGTATGCTTACCGCGGGCATATTCTAAGCCCCTACCCTTTTAATTTCCCTTTTCTTTCTGTATCTCCTTCAACACCATTAACTTTTCCTTTCCTTTATTATATTTCTCTTTCTCTTTCTCTTTCTCTTTCTCTTTCTCTTTCTCTTTCTCTTTCTCTTTCTCTTTCTCTTTCTCTTTCTCTTTCTCTTTCTCTTTCTCTTTATCTATCTCTTTCCCTTTTCTTTCTCTTTCTCTTTCTCTTTCTATTTCTCTTTCTCTTTTTTCTCTTTCTCTTCCTCTTCCTCTCTTCCTCTTTATCTTTATCCTTTTCTTTATCTCTCTCTATATCTTTTCATTTATCTTTCTGTTGGTTTTCCCTTTCCCTTCTCTTTCTCTTTTTATTTATCTTTCTGTTTATTTTCCTTTCTCTTTCACTTTCACTTTCCCTTCTCTTTCTCTTACTAGTTCAACTTGTATTTTCTGCTCTACCTTTTCCTTCTCAACTTCATTCTGCTTCTCTCTTGTTTTCTCTATTCCCTTTTCTCCTTTTCTCGTTGTATTCTTTCTTCCAATTCTCTTTATCTTGGTCTTTTTTTACAGTGTCCTTTTCTTCCTCTTTTTTTCTGTTTTTGCTTATCATTCAAATTTTACTTTCTTTAACCGTCGTGCTCTCTATCGCTGTCTCATTTTCCTTCTAGTCTTAACAACTTCTTATGTGTATCTCTAATATTTTTTCTACTTTTATGTTCTTCTACTTTTCCTTCTGTCCTTTTTCTTTATCTCTTTTCCTTTACCTTCATCTTTACTTCTCGTTTTTCCTCCTACTTCTTCTTCTACATTTAGTTCTCCTACTCCTACTCCTCCTCCTTTTCTTGTTCCACTGTGGATACGATAGTCCCCCGCTTCCTTCTTCAGCAGCTCTCACTTTCTGCCCCTCTCACTCGACATCTTCCACTTCTTCTACTCTCGAAGATTCATTAATCCCTCGTTCATCCCCGGGGGCCTACCGTATCTTACCCTCTTCTTCTGCTAATGTTAGTATCTCTTCTGGCTATTTTCGTCCAGTTAAATCCCTGGGAGGCAGCTCTATAATGCCTTCCATACTTCTCTACCATCATATTATTTTTTTTCATACTCCTCACCCCCCTCGATGCAAAACAACATAAGCCATTTGTTGATTGTTTACTGAGATTGCTTAATTTTTCGCTGAATATTTATGACGAACTCCATTGCTCTGCTGCCTACTTTCATACTTAATGGCATACCGTTATGTCACATGCTGTTCGTTTAAGTCACCTCATGTCACTTGCTGGGTGGCGCCTATGCAGGCATTGCAGTTTGTCTTGAAACTCGTTAATTTTACTTGCAATTGAACTCGATTGCTCTTTGCATAATTAAAATGCGCCATTAACCAGCTGGCATTGTTCAAACGCTAAAACTCGAGAAGCGAAAAAAAACAAATTTTAGAAAGAAAAAAAAACTTGTTATGATGTGAGTGAGTTAGTAGTGCCTAAGCAAAGCAAACTTGATTGGTAGTGTGGGATGGCGCGAGTTTTGCTGCGGTGCGAAATACAGCGCAAAAGGTAAAGCAGAGGAAATGAAGATTTGAACTGCAGATGCAGATGTGTTTGAAACAACAACAACTACAACTGCTTAGTCACATGCGCTATGAATGCAATGGCGCAACGCAATACGCTGCGTTAAACAGCACCATGATAACTTTTTTTACTAAAGAAGAGAGTGTTGAAGAGTGCATTTTCATACTTCTAGGAAAGTGATAACTGGGTGATTTGTCATCTTCTGTAGCATCTAAGCGGCATTTTGATAATCAACTCTGCATATGAACTGCATTAATTTGGCTGAGAGTTCGCTTAAGAACAAAATAATTCGGAGCAAATCTCGAACTCTGCTCTTTGTGTGCACAAAATCAATTCAATCGTGGGAGCTGCCAGGCGCTCAATTCCTTGAAATGAGACGAGAGGGGCCAAGCTCGTGCTGCACAAGTTAGGGAGAGGAATGGGTATGTCGAAATATATGTGCCAACGACTACGGACGGATAGCGCAATTTATTTAATTAGATGCATAAAACTCATTAAGATAAGAGCCAACATTCGTTCCCGTTCGCTGTCATTGCCGTCGACATCGTCAAACGCACTTGAAGTTGCCACGTACCCGCTCGCTCAGTAATGTTGGCTTTTACTCAAACCTTTTTTTAGTTGTTGTTGATATTCTTCTTCTTTCTTTTTTACTGTCAAAATGAAAATACGAATTGCGCACTTTTCAGCTAACATACCCCTCCTCCACTCCCATGCTTTGGCTGCCTTTCGGGTTTGGGGGGTTCACTTAATTATTATACAACAACGTTGAGTAAGTACGCGAGTACGCGAAATGAGCAACGAAGTAATAAGCAACAAAATGGTGTAAGAAGCAACGGCAGGCAGCATGTGAGCTGCTGCTCTTCTCTGTTCTGCTCTCGCTGTTTGTGTGTGTTGTTGGGTGGGCTTACTATTCGCGGCATGATGGACTGTTGAAGTGCGCGTTGGACAAACGTAAAGCGCGCAAAGATGGTAGGTAGTTGGTATGAGGCTAATGAACATGAATCTCAAGTGAAGGCCATAAAAAGCAGCGCGCTAGTGACGTTGCCGCTACAGATACCGTTAGCGTTTGAGTGGTTTGGATGGGCGATGTTGGGCGCGTTTCTAGTTTTGCCTCGTTGAGGGCGTTGCGCGTTGCGCGTTGGTATAACAGTCGTGAGTAATTAACTCGAGGATGACTTAATTAACAAACTCTTAAGTGTCAAGCATGTAGAGAAGTGGTTTTTTGCAGGTTTTAAAATGAAATTGGAAATTATCGCAATGATAAGAAAAACAACACTGCCACATTTAGAAAAGTTGTTTGTATTTACGAAATTAATAACACTTTTACTCAAAGACATTGAGCCGGAAAGTGTGAGCTGAAATATTCGCCAAAATCTTTGTTTGGACTTTTCCTTCGGGTACGCCAAGGCTCGTCTTATTTGGTTTTAAGTAGTGGTTTTGGTAAGAGTTCGGGTTCTGAAAATATAATTTCATATAAAAACCTATAGATAAAGGCACACTTTGAACCCGAACCTCTCAGATTTTTATGAAATTTTTGAAAAATTGTGGGCGTGGCAATGTACAGCGATATTTTTGAAATGACGGTAATAGGCCCTTTTAAGTTGTATTAACTTCCGAAGGCCATTACCGATTTCAATGTTATAGGTACCATTAGCAAGGTGTTTGAATCAGCTTTCGAAAATATACACTGTAAAAATTTGTTATTACACTGGAAAAAAAAAATTATTAAAAAAATAAAATTTTGAACTTAGAAAGCACTTCAAATACATTGTACACTCAGTACTACACCTTAAAATTTTATATTAATGAAATGTAAATTTTAAAAATTAAAAAAAAAAAACACGAAAATGTCTTTTTTTTTGATATGTTATATAAATACATATGTATATTAAAAATACCTTCCCAAACAATTTTTTTTAGAATTAAAATTTTAATTTTTTTTCCAAAGAAAATTTTTTCAGTGTAACAAATTTTTACAGCACATATTTTCGAATGTTATACAGCACATATATGTATTTATCGAATAGAGTTTTTTAAGCAATTTTTTTAGAGCTTTAAAATTTCATTTTCAGCCACCAAATTTGTTCAGTGTAACAACAAATTTTTCCAGTGTCATATTGAATTACTACAGTATACATTTTTGTTATATGTATGTATATTAAATATGCCTTTCTAAACTATTTTTTCTTTAAAATTTATAAGTTTTATTTTTATCAACAAAATTTTTTCAGTGTATCAAAAAACTTTTCCATCGTAATATCAAACTTTGACAGTTTATATTTTCGCATGTTATATACATACATTCATACATATGTACATAAATTGATCTTTCTTAAGAAATTTTGTTTAGAATTTTAAAATTTCCTTTTTATCCACAAAGTTTTTCCAGTGTACCAACCAAATTTTTCCAGTGTAATAATACATTTTTATATAACATGTTTACTTGTGGTACAAAAATCTTTGAAATTTACTGTACCGTTCTGTAGTAATCATTTCTAGATATATCGATCCCTTGCCACGCCCACTATTTTTCAGAAATTCAATTTCTAAAAGTAAGGTTGTGTTTGTAATGTAAAATGTAGCTGTATGCAAAATTTCATTCAGATTTAAGGGGGTTGGGCTCAATGAGTATCCGTTTTGATATGAAATTCAAAACATCAGGACATTTTTCAGAAAGGCCCTGAAATTAAAAAAAAAATTGTTTTCTTTTTTTTTGTTGAGATTGCTTTGAAACAAATAAAGTGTATATGGAATAATAAAACTTAAAGGAAAAAAGTTGTAAAACGTGTAAATTAAAGGTCATTTTTAGTAATAAAAATAGTAATAAAACATTTATTCGAATTTAATATGGGCCCACCATCACATCACCACATTTTCATTCATAAAAATTGAAAATGTTATAACTTTACAACCTAACTTACAACGGATGCGTCTTGGATTTCACTTTTTATATGAGCTTTTACAACTAAAAAATTTCCATAATTTACAAATTAAGGTTAAATAGTTGTACTTATTTTTTAATAATTTTCTTTGAGTAAATTTCTTTCACAGCTTTTATTTATCAACTCGTAGATATAAATATTTTAGCAAATTATTTAATTGATTTTGGTTTTAACGACTTCAACTTGATAAATTTGATTGTTTAACATACGTTTTCCAGTTTTTTATTACTCCAAAACGTATTCTAAATGCAAATATGCACTTAAAAAAATCAAAAAAAGGTGTGCTATAAAAGTTCAGAAATTATACACGAAAATCAATAAAAATTAGTGGAAGATGCTTTAGCCGTTCTAGCCGTCAGTCGATAGCCTTTCTTCTCTGTTGCATACTTAAGTGAGTCGTTAAATTGTTTATCGTTCAGGTGCCAGAGCATTGGTAAATTTTGCATGTAAATAGCCCAATAGTTAGTAGCAATAAAAGTTTTTGGATACATTTTGAATAATTTAAAAAATAAAAAGAAATAAATCGAAGAAACATTTTAAATTGATGCCGTCTGCGCTTTGATGAGCTATAAAATTTGTTTGCGGCGCTTTGTTAATCAGCTTAAACTAAACGAATCAATTATAGAATCAGAATATCAATTTTCAAAACAACAACAAATGTGTATAGTTTAGCATTTAGAATGGCAAATTTCTTTAAAAAAAAAGACTATCTTAAACAATTTGTCTTAATTCGCGAATCGATTTGGAAGTCAAATTAAGTTTATTCTCAGTTGGAAACTCCATAGGAGTCCATGGCACTCTTAGCCTGTTTTTATACCTTTCATGAACATGAAAGGATACACCCATCAGGAAAATTATTTAACCCTTCACATAGTAGATATGTATGTATATTAATAAATAATTTTCATCCTTTTTAATTTCTTCCTCTGCTTTAGTACTTTTCCTTGACCTTTTCCCTTGCTTTCTTTCCCCTAGTTCTGTTTTCGGTTTCCTCTCTCTTATCTTATTCTATCTTATCTTACTTATCTTATGTTATGTTATGTTATGTTATGTTATGTTATGTTATGTTATGTTATGTTATGTTATGTTATGTTATGTTATGTTATGTTATGTTATGTTATGTTATGTTATGTTATGTTATGTTATGTTATGTTATGTTATGTTATGTTATGTTATGTTATGTTATGTTATGTTATGTTATGTTATGTTATGTTATGTTATGTTATGTTATGTTATGTTATGTTATGTTATGTTATGTTATGTTATGTTATGTTATGTTATGTTATGTTATGTTATGTTATGTTATGTTATGTTATGTTATGTTATGTTATGTTATGTTATGTTATGTTATGTTATGTTATGTTATGTTATGTTATGTTATGTTATGTTATGTTATGTTATGTTATGTTATGTTATGTTATGTTATGTTATGTTATGTTATGTTATGTTATGTTATGTTATATTATGTTATGTTATGTTATGTTATGTTATGTTATGTTATGTTATGTTATGTTATGTTTTCTTTTCTTTTCTTTTCTTTTCTTTTCTTTTCTTTTCTTTTCTTTTCTTTTCTTTTCTTTTCTTTTCTTTTCTTTTCTTTTCTTTTCTTTTCTTTTCTTTTCTTTTCTTTTCTTTTCTTTTCTTTTCTTTTCTTTTCTTTTCTTTTCTTTTCTTTTCTTTTCTTTTCTTTTCTTTTCTTTACTTTTCTTTATTTTACCTGGTCCTCGACTCGCTTATTATCTTTAAGATGTCAGTGAATTAAATTTAAATGCTTATTTGCACCAATGAGTTTTCCAACCAAAATTCTGCAATTTTCATACCAAAAACACTACAGCAACAACAAAACCATTCAATTCGCACTTAAATGAAAATCTACGAACCGAAAGGAATTTCTGCTTCATTCGATTGAATTTTGGTTATGATTTGTTTTTGCTTCGAAGCATTTCCACTTGGACGATTGCGGCGTGGATGGACGGTGTGGTTGATGATGACAATGTTGGTTATGGCGTCCCAACAGACAGACGACTTGTACATTTCGAGTGTATTTCTTGTTGCTGTTGTTGTTGTAATATTAGATGTAGGTCTGTGTTTGCATGTTTGTTGTTTGTTGTTTTTGTTGCTTATATGTATATGTACGCTCTTCTAGTTAGCTGTTTTTTGTCTTATTTGGGATGTTTGACTGCAACCACAGCCTCGCATAGCCGACATCTACAAACTGTACTCGGCCGTTAAAGCGGAAGCAACAACCCTCCAAGTTAGAAAAAAACCTTACCAAAAATATTGTAAATCAAAAAAAAAGCAAAAAACAGAAAATGATTCACAAAATTCAGAAATTCCATTCGGTCCATTACGCTTCGCTGAGATTGGAAATCGCCACGCATGTGAGTGAGTCGGTTTGTGTGCGTATGTGAGGGAGGATCAAAATATGGAAGCAGCATGAAACCAGCAATGGGGCTATTCGCCATAACAGCAACAACAAAATGTTTATCATATGAGTATATTCGGGCATAGAGGAGTAAGGCCTGAAATCCATGGCTACCCAGCCAAAACTGGGGCCAAATCTAGAATAAACTTGTAACAGTAGATAATATTAGTTTTAAAACAAATTTTTTTTTTTTCAAATAAAATAAAATAAAAAGTTTAAATCAAAATATACAAAAAAAAAAACAAAATAAAATAACTAAAAAATCAAAATATACTAAAAATTTAAATAAATAAACTCAAAATTTGAATCACAAAAAAATAAAACAATATTAAATAAAATATATACATATATAAAAATGTAATCCTATAAAAAGTAATATGTAATGAAATAAAAAAAAATTTATAAAGTAAAAATAAAATTAAAATAGTAAAATAGAAAATTTAAATTAAAATTAAAATGTTAAAATTAAATAAAAAGAATATAAAAGTTTAAATCAAATAAAACAAGACAAAAATTATTTTTGATAAAAAAAGGTTTTAAATGAAATAAAATGTAAAAAAATTAAATCAAATATATAAAACAAAATATATTATTTTTGAAAAAAAAAGTTTTGAAATAAAATAAAAAAAAAAAATAAAATTATAGTCAAACTAAACATATTTTTTTAAAATAAAATATAGTATAAAAAATTAAATCAAATTAAATAAAAAAGAGATATGGAATTAAAAAATAAATTAAAATATAAAAAAATTAAATCAATTAATAAATTAATGAAATAAAAAATAAGATAAATAAAAAATTAATTGAAACAAAAATAATAAAATAAAATTTAAAACTAAACTAATAAATTTAAATTAAAATAAACAAATTAAGTAATAAAATAAAATAATAAAAAAATTTAATCAAATAAAATAAAAAAATTAAATAAATAAAAATTATTTTTGAAAACCAATCTTTTTTTCAATTAATAAAATATTTTGTTTTTGGTTTTTAACATGTTTGTAACATTTGCAAGCTCGAGACCAAGTGAACAATAATAATTGGTTTTAATTATTATATTCGATTTTTGTGGAAAAATTGATATTTGGAGAAAAAATTACAAAGTTAATCACAGCGATGGATAGGATTACATGTTTCAAAGTGTCCCCACTTATCATCAGATCCCTTTTCGGACACGGATATGAACCCGTGTCTGCACCAACGCCGCTGTTAGAAATCTAACAACTCAGCTATGATGCCCTGTGACGTCACGATGCATTCATCCCCACTTCAATTTCAAATTCAATATTTATAAAATATTTAAAACAAGAAAAATTTAATTTAAATAAAAATAATGAAATAAAAAAAAAGATAAAATAAAATGAAATAAAATAAAATAAAAACATTAAATAAAATAACCACTGCTGGTAGCTTTTTGCGCCTAGAACAATAACAAGTAACTGCACTAGAAGCTTTATATTCCTTCAGACGCTTTAGCGTCACCTTGTATTAACTTCCTCATGCTCAATTGTCGATCTTTCTGCTTCGCTTGATATTCACATTCGATTCCTTTCGCTTTTTTTTATTTTTTTTGCTGTTGAGTTTTTCAGTTTATCAATTCCGATGCTACAAACTCGCCAAAATATCTTCGTTTTTTTTTTGTGTGGTTCTCTTAGTCCAATGGGGTCCATCAGCGCATCCAATGGCACCCCCGCAGTAGACAGCAAGCACAAGAGTAACTGACATTTACAGCAAATATGACAGCAAACAGTCAGCAGAAACATGAGTTACAACAACAACCTCAAGTTGATGTGCTTCATACAAATTTGATGTCAGTCAGTCAGTCATTCAGTCACGCAGCCAGTCAACTGAAGTGTAATGTAGTAAGATGAAGTTGGCGGCGGTTTGGGCTGACGGTTGGGGAAAATGCGACTTCGTTTGTGGGACAGCTAGACACGGATTGTTTTTATTTAAATGCCATGCACGAATGACTCAATGAATATTCGATTTTCAGATTTTCTATTGAATTTCTGTTTGGTGAGTGGTTTACTTGGAGGTTGTTTGAGTCTCCTCTAGGACAGCCAATATGTCTGACAAACTTGCCGACGCGCGCTTTTAGCACTACCATTGCGTTGTTGGTTGAGTTTAATTCCCATTGCTGCTTTTGGGGTGGCCATTTAGTTTACGGTTTACCGTTAATTGCCAAAACAAAAATTTTCTTGCAACAACAATAACAATCATCATGAAACGCAACGACACATTAAACGACATGTGAAGCTCAGCATGACGCCATGCATTTAGGTTGACTTTAGCGTGAGAATTAATGGAGTGAATTTGGGCTCGTCAAGTTTTTCTTTTGTTTAAGCTCAATCATGTGAACTCTTTTTTGTAACAAACAAAACAAAACGAATTATGTAAACAAAACAAAGCAACAACCAAACCAATTATCAATAATATTTCTCAACCGACAGCTGGTTGACCGATGTGGGAATTATCGAGATTTGACGCGCCAAAGAAGCGAGCTTTGTCAACAATCTTTTTAGGGATATCCAGCATACTTTGATACGAGAGAGCGAAATTACGAGAAGCCCCGTCTTACTGTGGTCTGGAAGACAGCCCTACGTTGACAATAAAGAGCAATAGGGCTGATAGCGAAGCGAGCCCACTGAAGGTTTAGACCAATGACAAATCATCTCCGCTTTGGAGTACGATATTTACAAAAAAAATATTTAAAAAAAATAAAAAAGAAATTAAAAAATAACTAAAAAAACGAAAAAAAAAAAATTATAAACAAAAACGAAAAAAAAAATTTTAAAAAAAAACTAAAAAAATATTTACATATAAGGAAATTCAAAAAAAATTTATGCAACAAAACGAAAAAACAATTTATGAAAAAAACGAAAAAAAAATGTATGAAAAGAAACGAAACAAAAATTTATAAAAGAAACGAAAAAAAAACAAAACGAAAAAAAAAATTAATAAAAAAAACGAAAAAAAACCCCAAAAAATTTTAAGAAAACAAAAAACGAAAAAAATTATAAGAAAAAGAAATAAAAAATTATAAAAAAAACAGAAAAATAATATAAAAAAACGGAAAAAAAATTTCTAACAATAAAGAAAAAAAATTAATTAAAAAAACAAAAGAAAAATTTTAATAAAACGAAAAAACAACTTAATAAAAAAAACGAGATATATTAATTATTTTTATTTTTAATAGAATTTCATTACTTTCGGCACTCAAATTTGTCTTTAAACGTAATGGGAAAAAACCAACGAAAAAGAATGCCCAAAGAAGTCCTGAAAAAAGGTCCCCTCAAATATCGATTAAAACAAAATGTGTGCTAAGCTGCGTTTGACCGCTTTTTGTCACAGAAACTGCCCATCATTAAGGCTGGCTCTAGCCACCACTCGCCAACATTCTCGGCACATATCAACAATCTCCTCGCCCGTCAACCACTAAACGATGTGTTCGACGCACTTTAAGTGCTTTTGTCCTGCGAACGGGAACAGCTGCTCACCGTAACATTATTATGTAAGCAATTCATTTATTAACTAACAAAACGTTAATAGCGTACAAAAACAACAACAACAAAAAGTAATGATAACAACAACAATACTCACTATCAAACAACAATATCAAAAATGAAAAAGCCATATTAACAGGACATAAAAATTAAATCAACCAAAAAAAACACAAAAAAATATATCCACACATTCATACATATGTATGTATGTCATAATGTTTATTTGTTGTTTAAAATTTATGATGAACCAACAGGATAACAAATCAAAGTTCTTTCGGTTGTTTGCATGCGAGGAATAAAATATTTTTGGATGTGCAAACAAAATTCATGCTTTTCGCTTTCAAAATTCCTTCCATTGCGGTTTTTTTTTATTTATTTGGATTCTTGTAGCGTCGAGGCAATGTTTTATCTGCATACATTGGGGTGTCCACTCTTTTTTAGTGGCACTCTTTCAATAAATTTCGCATTTTTTCTTTTTTGATTTTGATTAATTTTAATAATTTGGCAGCACTTTCTCTTGAAGTTGGAAGAACTGACAGTTGACATTCGCAAATTATCAGCTATATTTCGCACAAGAAAATATGTTTACTTGTCTTCTTCTTATTGATAAAATGAAGTTCTTTGTTAGTGCTGCCAAATCACATAACAATGATCGGGAGTGTTCCAGTGAGAATTGAGCGTGATCCAGAGCTCGATTATTTGACAGCAAATACAAGTGCTGCCAAGTATTGAAATGGCAGGTACGCTTTCGAAACTAAACTGGTTTTCAAACTGTAATCAAACTTGCAAAATCTAGTGAAGAAACATAATCAATTTGAAAATTCAAAAATTTCTCAAAAAAACCACAACGTAAAAAAGTTGAATTTATGCATATTAAAAATTATCAAGCAAAAATGGCACACCCTTATATATGCACATACAAAAGACATGTAGTGTAATAGTGGTGGCGTCGTGTTGTTGTAGTGGTTGTTGATTGTCGTGCGTTGTTGTGGCGTAAATATGGCTCAGGCAGCACAAATCGTCCTGTTTGTCAGTTACGCTCGCAAATTTGGCTAATCAATTTTGATGGCGTGACGTCATCATGACGAATTTAGCAAAAACATTAACTAATAGAATTTATTTTACACACAAACACTGTACATGGTACAAAGGTATTTTTGAGCTTAACATTTGTACCTACATACATATATGATAAGGTATGTATGTATGTAGGTATATGGTACGTGTGCTATCTGGTAGTACGTGTATCTCACTCAGGTTTTATTATCTTCTATTCCTAATTTTTTCTGTTTTTTTTATTGTTTTTGTTTTTACCTTTAATACAGATTTCCTCTCAAAAACATTTTGGATGCTTCATCGCTATTTTGCATATATATATTTTTTTTTCGTTTTAACTGACAAATATATTGGTGCCACCACTAAATTATAAGCCACCGTGTCGGAATTAATTCATGAATATTAATTGTTAATCGCAGTGGGGAGCCTAACTTGACACAAACATGCGTAAATCATAGAAAAAATATTTAAAAAAAATCTAAGCAGTGAAGGTATAACTCGAGTGAAGGGGCACATTGAAGTTTGTCATATCAAATACAGGATTACCAAGTTGCTTATGGCAAAATTGGGTTAGATCCAATAGACGTCATAATCGTTTTTGGTATTAGCTTCGATTTAAAATTAATCGAATGCGAAAAAAGTATTCGGCCATTATCTGCTTAAGTCGAAAAAAAGAGAATTTTAAATAAAAAAGTGAATACCTATAGAAAAACGAAAAAATATAAATATAAAAAAATAAGAATAAAAAATTATGAAAAAAATATAAATTCCAATAAATTAAAAAAAGTATTTATAAAAGCTTTAAAAATGATACAAAAAGTAAATAAACAATAAAATTAAAAATTTTTATTTAAAAAAAATTGTATTTAAATTTTTTTTTTTAAATTTGGTAATAGAAAAATAGTTATTTGTGAACAAAATAAATTTAAAATTTTATACCATCATTAGTGCATTTTAAAGTATAATTTTTTTTGTTTTTGCTATAAATACAAAAATAATAAAATATATCTTCTAAAGAATAAAATTAAAAAAAAAAATTTTTGAAAAACTTTAAAAATGCTATAAAAAATTCAATAAAAAAAAATTATTTAAAAAAATTGTATTTAAAAAATTAAATAAAACAAATATTGTTACAAAAAAAATTGTATTAAAAAAAGTTTAATAGTCAGTAATAGAAAAATAGTAACTTGTTTGCCCAACTAAACTAAAAAATTGTATACCGTCATTAGTGCACTTGAAGTATAATTTTTTTGTTTTTGTTACAAATATTGTTTTCTCTGAGTTTTGAATAAGTTTTTTTAGTCTTTAAGAACTTTTGAATTATTAGAAATTTTTATTTATGAAAATTAAAAATTAATAAAAACTATAATAATTCTTGTAAAACAAAAAAATTATTCTCAACATTGAAGCTCACTGAATACTAACAAATAAACATTAAAAAAATGGTATTAAATAAAAAAAAATTATTAAACTAAAAAAGCAACATAAAAAACTAAAACTATTAGAAAAAGATTACAATAGACTAAGATTACAATAGACTAATAAATTAAAATAAATAACCAAAGATTGCCAAAAAAAATTAAAAAAAAAAAAAATTCCGTTACCCAACTTATAAAAAATTGCACATTCGGATATTCTAATACATATATTTATCTACTAAAATTCCTTTAATTTAGTTTCATTTAAAAAAACATTTTGTTTTCTGTCACATACATTTTTTGAAATTTTTATTCAAATAAACTTGGAAAAAACTGGTTCGAAAAAGTCTATAAAAAAATCTAAATTTCGAAAAATTAAAAAATCGCAAATTTTGAAATTTGATACAAGAATTTCAAAATAAATTCCGAGTAAACAGTTTTGTAGCCTACCAAACTCTAGTCTTACAAAATGCAAATCTTGAAGCTGTTGAAAATTTTGTTGATTTTTGACAATTTTTTTTTCTACATGCCGATATCCATAAGAGCTTGTCACAGTAATTCAATTTGCATGGAGAAAAATACCAACAATGTCTTCTTTTCTTTTTCTCACTACCATCAGCATAGAGCGCGAGATTTCTGGAGGGGAGCCTTCCCCTATCAAGATGCTGCCTTAAACATGTGTGGGTGCATAAATTCGTGGATATTCTCAAATTGATTGTGGAACAGATAATGATGCTGAGTGTCATACAAATTTCTGTAAATACTTACTTGCTTCGGTATACTCATTGGCGTCCTTTGTGGGAGCAATGCTGGCTGAGCTTGAAAATATGTTGTGGCTGATTTTTGATTAGAGAGATCGTGGAGATTAGAGTGAAGATGACAACGTGTTTGAATAAATATTAAGAATTTTGTATGATCAAATTAATGCATGAATCATAAAAATATTTAAATATTAGAATCGTTGAGGCATTTCGTTCAGACACTGTAGATTCTTCTGTATTTATTAAAGCAGGATTATTTCTATATTTGCGGCAAATTTGAAAAATATCACGTATGAGTTATTTGATAGTTCATGATGTTGCATAATATTGTTTGCAGTGCTAGAGATCAACAGCAAAGTCATAAATCCTCCATACACCTTTTCTACAAAAAGCATTCGAAGGCTCATCTCAGCTGAAGACTCAGCAGAGACCATGCTGACCACCTTAACCTTGTAGGCGACAAATGCTTCCTGCCTAATTGTAGTTTTGTGAAAAAACCCTAAACAAACCAAACAAACTAAACAAAAACTTTCAAATTTCAAAACAAAAAAACAGAAAACACAAAAAACTTCAACTCAACTGTTGCCGCACTTTTGACCGCAGGTCCTTTTGTAATAGCAAATGTTAGTTGGCAGGATACCACAGAGACAACTGTCATTGTGTGACATTTAAACGCATAATTTGACTTAAGCAAAAGTCGCGTTGCCACAATTCAACAACAACAGCAGCAACAATAAAAATCAAAACAAATATCAACCAGGAACATAACGTAGAATACTTCGCTACGTATCTCATATATGCATGCAAACAACAACAACAACAACAACACAAACAAAAGCAACAATAACGTATGCAAACATTTTGAAGCCAAACAAGGCGTGCAAATAACAGAAACACAACCAAAAAAAACAGGGCAACCATACAATGCCACAAAAAGGATAATAGCGCACACAAGGCAAGTGAGTGCACGCAACAACAATAAATGAGAGTACAATTATTCAAATATTTCATTTAGTAAGGATATCAACAGAGTCTAGAGCGCGTCTATGGCAAGTAGATACTATCATCAACCAGCAACAACAATGCCATTATCACTATAATAAAAACAAATTTTACAGAAAAAAAGTCAAGTGCTATCAAATTTTTTTCATAAACAAGAAAAAGTATGAGGTACATTTCTCGGTCTTAGAAAAGAAAGGAAATTGAAACTAAATTGAAGTAAGTCCAGAAACAAAATGATTTGTTGGGTGCTAATATTCTTAATTTTCAGGCGCCCTCCTCATGCGAGTTTTGGTTGAAAACTTTGAGGTTAAATCCGTTTTCCAATTTCTAAAATTGAGTTTTAAATGGAGCTCATTTGGAGAAACAGTCCATTCTCTAGGCAAAGGCAACATTTCTGATATGAAAAAATTCTTATTTCTTCACTTGGTAAAATATTGAATTCCAACATGAAATTCCAGCAAAATTTTTCAGCTTGAAATCGAACTTCACCTTACACTAATTATTAATACACCATGCCCCATATAATATAATATTATAAATACTACCCTTTATCACACAAATATAAATATATATCTCTTTATTTCTTTCCTTTATTTCAAGTTTTGGCACAAGTTTTCGCAATTTTTCCTTCTCCCACGTGTTTTGATTAATTCTTGATGACAGATTTGACAGCAAATGCGAGTGCTGCCAAGTAAAAATAACAGGTGCGCTTCCAAAACGAACTCCAAAGGTATTCAAACTTCAATAAAAAGGAAAGAAATTTGTAACCTTAAGTGGATAAAAATGTTTGAATATTTTATTTAAAATTTTAGACATTTCTCAAAATATAAAAAAAATAGTCAAATTTAAGCATATTGTGGTCGTACTTACCATTCCTTGGAGCGAGCTTGATAACTAGTAAGACCAATTGCTGGTTCAAAACTAGAAATGAACACCTTTGTTGTTGTTTTTTTTTGTATCGCTCCAAGTATGCGGTTGTTATTCCTCGAAAATGTTTTTAAGTACTTTTATAGCCGTGGAAGGCGTTGATGATGACAATCACGATGATGATGATGAAGACACGAACGCTGCACTTGCTAAACAAATAGAAATGCGGGCAAATAGTCAACTTGTAAACGGGTGACATTTCTAGAAAAGGAAAAAAAAGCAATAAAACAAGTTTTAATGAAAAAAGTAAACAAACAAAACTATGATAAGAGCGAAACGCTAAATCAACATCACCTTGCAAACACAATACTGCCAATAGAGAGGAGATGTTGCGGATGTGGAATTTTGGACGAGGCTGCGGGTGCGTAGAGTATGATTTTACATACATACCTACACACCTATCTACATGCATACCTACATACATATGCATAAATTTGCAACCTTGTTTTTCAAATTTTTTTTTGTGTCCTGTTTTTGGCTTCCCATTTTTCTTTTTTTACGATTAGATGCTCCATGACAAAGTGTGCGTAGGATGTGCATGCGTGATGAAGAGTCGCCATTTTGAAAAAACAAAACAAAAATTATAACGGCAAGTGCTGAGTTCATGATATATGTACATATGTATGTATGGGGTGTTCCAGAAGTGCAATCGAAGGTTTTTAGAATTATTGTTTATATGTATGTATATATGTATGTTTGAGCGCGCATCACACAAAGACTGCTGCATGGAATTGAGTAGAACTTTCGCCGTAGCATTAGTAGGTGTCTTACCTAAAGTTTGAGGTATCGCTGATTTCAAAAACTCGCCCGGTTTTGGAGTTATGGACCAATATGTGAAACAGGGTGACCTAAAATATGGAGTGCAATATCAATATCAAAACTAAAGGTGATAATAAGTGCTGAAATAAGTGATGTGATTAAGTTCCATATCTTAAATGATTTCGACGAATCAAATATCAAAGTCAGTTAAGAAAAATATCATGGATGGTAGGGAATTTCTGTGACCATACAGTGAAAAGAAGGAGTCCAATTTAGACTTCTCGATGAAACATATTTCGAGGAGAAGAAATCAGATCCCGAGTAAAAAATAATCTAGGAAAATTTACACTCAACCTAGACCCTGACTAGATTTTCCCTACAAAAGACAAATCTCGGACATGGAAAGCGTATGTCTCCCAATATATGTATAGCCAATTTATCGTTCCCAGGTTAAGCCTTGATTGTTCTTGTTATTTCGTTGTTCTTCTTTTTTGCATCTTAGCTACAAAACTAGTCATCCGAACCCTTATGCTGTACCCTGTATTTTGACATAGTTTAAAAGTGAAGCTGTGTACCCTACAAGTCACCTGAATTTTTAAGCTCCAAAAGTGCTCAAGCCTCACTGCCGTAGGTGTATTAAAGCGCCATGTTACAGTTGCATATTTTCTTACTTTTTGTAATGAAAAAAAAAAAAACAAAAATTAAAAATGTTTGGTCCCCTTTTAGCCAGGAAAGGCTAAGGCCAAACTGTCAAATACTCACACAAAACGCATGTGCTTTAGAGACGGTTAGGCTACTGAGATGATGCGTACTACATCCTGCATTGTTGTTGTTATCATAACTATGCCATTGCTAGCTACGAGTGGGTGTACATTACACAGGGTTTCCTGTAAGCCATAGCTAAGCGAGAGCGAAAACTGCAAGGATAATAAATCTTTTTTTGCTTCTTTCAATTTTTTTTTTTCATTTTTCAATTGGCTTGACTCGACTCTTATGAAATTCCTTTTTTGTTGATTTACAAAAAAAAATCGGTATCATCGTTTTGTTGCTTTATTGTTGTGGTACTTTTTTTTTGTGCTATTTCTTGTTTACTACTGCTGCTTGTTGTTGTTGTTGCCGATTTGCAGGCAGGTAGTTTTATTTGTGTAATGTGGAAAAAAATTTTGCTTGCTCGACCACCTTTCCGTCATTGGCGAAGGACATAAAAAGGAGTATAACAACACATGCACACACACACACATAGCTTGGAGTATTTGAAAATCTCCGCTCGTACATTTTAAATCCTTGAACCTCAAACATTGCTACTTCTGTGTGTGCGTGATGTGCGCTTGTTTGATTGCTTTTTCGAGTAGAGTTTTCCGGTATGTTTTCTCAGAATTGTTGTATTTACTATGGGCAAACTGCACTAACAATTTGGCTTGGTAAATTAGACCGTCACAAATTTTTTTGTTTTACAATTATTTTTACAATTTTTATTTTATTTCCAAATTTTCTTTTCCAATTTTTTATTAAAATTTTTTTTACAATTTTTATTTTATTTCCAAATTTTCTTTTCCAATTTTTTATTGAAATTTTTTTTTTCAATTTTTTTTTTTAAATGGTTTTTTTAAAATTTTTTTTTTTTTCAAATTTTTTCCTTACAATTTTTTTTGTTTCCAATGTTTTTTTTAAACTTTTTTTATAAATTTTTTTTTTTCAAAAGTTTTTTTTTTACAAATTTTATGTTAAGTTTTTATATTTTAAATTTTTTTTGTTTCAAATTGTTTTTTTAACAAATTTATTTCTATGCAAATTTTTTTTTTACAAATCATCCAGTTTTTTTTTTGTTAATTCGACTAACGAAACCTTCTTGCATTGATTAATTCTTAATTTTTTATCGGACTCTGAAGTTTTCAAATTTCTAATGAGCTTTAAATTTTGAACATTTTTTTGGTTTTACCGAAAATCAAACAAATTTTTTTTTTTTTTTAATCTGAAATGGTCTAATGTCTGCCAAAAGTATATACATTTTGTTGTAGTTTGTTTGTACATTGAACCATTGTTTGAAGTTCGCCATTTGTACCAACAACAAAATATAGAATGCATATCTATGTTTGTAAGGATGTATGAACGTTAAGTGGTTGAATGAAGGTGGCCTTTTAGCGCTCTAATCGAAAATTGCCATTAAGGATTTAAAAACAAACGCACGCACTCCAACACATACATACACAAATATCAAATCCAATGCGTGGGTTAATCGAAGTTATGTATGATTTTCAGGTAGCTGGTACAGGACATACATACATTCAATGAGAAATACCCACGTTCATGGCATTTACAGTAGCGCAGCATGTTTTCGGGGTTGTTTTCCAAGTATAAGTAAATAAAATTCCAGAAAATCCCTTGAACACTTGCAAAAAAATTGTAAATAATAAAAACAGAACACAAAGTTATTAATCTTCGTATTTGCTGTATCGTTGAATGGGTGGCACATCAATTAATCTGTCATAGCTAGACTGTACACACATTCATACCCTGCAGTTGACAGATAAACTACTCAGTTACTAGTTTAAAAGCATACCTGACTAGTGGAAACACTATTCTCCAAAAGTTTGAGAGAGTCAGGCTTTGGCATTGGAGAAAAAATTCTAGCAGTGGTTTAGATGAACTCTACATTTCCTAAATTTTCGTTCGTAACAGAAGATATTTAAAACTCCATTTTAATCTCATGCCAGCAACATCTTTCAGACCGAGATCTCACGTTTTCCAAATGAGCAGGTAGATTACAATATTTAATTCCTTGGAAATTCTCCCAAAAGACTTAAAAGGATGCTTACATTATCAAGATCTTGCAAACACTCACGCACTGCTCTCTCACATTTTTAAGCTAAAAACAAGTGCCGCTCACTGACCTAGAAAAGGTGTGGATCATAACAACCGGTATTAGCGCTAATACCCACCAAGGATAATCTCAAAAGCTGACAGACTTGAAAATTAAAACTAATATTGCTAGCACAGATTATGATTTGAAGGAAAAGTCGGTTTGTAAGTAAGACGAGTAGCAAGTATGGAAGGATATTTACGAACTAGGGATGTGGCGAATATGAACTTTTTTGGATTTCTATGAGACTTTCACTGCTGGATAGCCTGCAATTTAAGACGTTTTAAAATTTTTAAATAAAATAAAGTAAAATAAAATAAAATGAAATAAAAAAAATAAAAAATTTAATAAAATAAAATAAAATAAAATAAAATAAAATAAAATAAAATGAAATCAAATAAAATAAAATAAAATAAAATAAAATAAAATAAAATAAAATAAAATAAAATAAAATAAAATAAAATAAAATAAAATAAAATAAAATATAATAAAATAAAATAAAATAAAATAAAATAAAATAAAATAAAATAAAATAAAATAAAATAAAATAAAATAAAATAAAATAAAATAAAATAAAATAAAAATAAAATAAAATAAAATAAAATAAAATAAAATAAAATAAAAATAAAATAATATGAAGTAAAATAATATAAAATAAAATAAAATAAAATAAAATAAATAAAAATACAATAAAATAAAATGAAACCAAATAAAACCAAATAAAATAAAATAAAATAAAATAAAACAAAATAAAACAAAAAAAAATAAAAAAATAAAATAAAATAAAATAAAATAAAATAAAAGAAAATAAAGCAAAATAAAACAAAAAAAAAATAAAAAAAATAAAATAAAATAACTGAAAAAACTGACAATTAAATTCATTACGAATTATTGTTTATCTGGTCTCGAGCTTGCAAAAACTTACAAAATAAAATAAAATAAAATAAAATTAAATTAAATTAAATAAAATAAAATAAAATTTGACAGACTGACAGCTTTATCACATTCGTAAAATCTTGACCTTCAATGCCTGCTGGAGTACTGCCAATATTCGCTACATCACTGTTGCACACATACATGTTTACCTGCTGCACATCCTTAATTTGCATTTACCTTTAGCAGTCCTTCGGCTAATTTTCATTCTATCATTTGTTAACTATTTTCTAATTTTGGCCAGTAACCACAAAGCAAACATTTTTATTTATTTAAAGGTTGCTTAACAATTTGTTTACCTTCGTTTGGTCATCCTGAATTCTCAGCTACTTACTAGTATGTTGTTGTTTTAGTTGTTTTTAGTCCATCTTTAAATTGAAGCGTGAAATGCAAAATTTTGATTTCATCTGAAGTTGTTTGTTGTTGTCAGCAAACTATTGCGAACTCTGTTACCACGAATGTTCTCGAGAGGTAGTCAATGCGAGTGTCAAGTTTTTGGGTTTTCCCATTTACCTGTTAGTTTCTTGACGAGCATTTAAGTACTCTGGTGATAATATTCTTGCTGCAGGTGGCTGAGCAGATCTACAGAAGAGTGATGTTGCTAAGCGATAGCCGAGGTTAGTTGGTAATGTGATCAGGTGACAATTACCTACTGGGGTTGTGCTAAGTTAGGTTAGGTTTAGTTACGTTAGGTTAGGTTAGATTGAGGTTAGGTTTAGTGCCACTCACTGCTTATAGCAGAGACTGGCTAGGTGGCAGCTTCATTGTGATACCAAATGCAATAACTTTCAAGGATTGCTGTAGTAGTTAGAACTGGATAGCTTCCGATTCAACACATCAGTGATTGAGGTTAGGTTGAGGTGGCTGTCTCCATCCTAGACGTCGAGAGGCACACTGTTATTGAGGCTACTTCCGTTTGAAATACTACACACTGATCACTTGGTGGCCCACTCTATAAAGCTATGCATTAGGAGGACGGCATCAATAATCTCTCTTTGTGATCCGAACCAATTCAAACTGCTAGGCTTCCAACCAGAATAAATTGCTGATAAAGAAATGAATGTGACGTTTAGAAAGGCGTGAAGTATTGTCCCCCCAACAACAAAAAAAGAATACTTTAAAATGACTTTTGAAATTGTCATTAGACTCGCTGAGGGCTCCAAGTTGTAGCACAGTCGTAAACGATTTTCCAGACGTGGGATCACTGGACAGACTAAAGCTGATCTTTCAATGGGATTAACCGAATTTAAATGAAAACTTAATTTATAGCTCATCGATCACGCTTTGTGATACAGAGCCAGACCTCTTGTTAGTACTCAACAAATTTCCATTAACTTAAGCTCATCGATCAAAACTGAATGCTCCTTTAAATATCTCACTTCCATCCATTGAGTAGCCACAAACAAAAAACTCTATAGGATTTTGGGCTCAAGTAGACGTTAACTCACATTAGGGTCAACAAACATTGCCGCTTAACTCGCTATAGATCAATGGCTAAGCTCTAGCACATGACAGCAGCGCCTAACCTACGGCTACTCATAATAGGCGTCGCAACAACAACACGACAAGAAAATGAAAATAAATAAATAAATAACTTTTGGAATAAATTTTAATGTGCATCTGTTCATCGCCGCCTCCAGCCAAGTCCACCGCCACGACGCATTAAATTAACGCTTAGCTGCGACACGACCCGCCAAGGATGCGCCCCCTGCGGCAAAATGTTTCATACCAGCGTCGAAATGTCTCTTGACCCTAAACGGTCAAGTTGGGAAACAATAACAATAACCCAAAGTAAACAACAACAACAACAACACTAAATTATAACAAAAGCGCTGTTTTTTTTTTTTAATTTTATTTGATTTTATATTACGAGAACTGCGTTGGGAGTCAAGCCAATGGCATTTAAACGATTTATGATTTAGTGTTGGTACCGAAATAGTTTTGGTTAAGCGCGACTCACATACATATGTACATACAAATGCATGCATGGGCGTAGACGGGATTCGACCAAGGCAGTGGCTGAAAGCATACTTCCTTGTCTTTTTCCCAATAGTACCGACCAGTTCTTCCTTCGAATATCTGCAACCCATCTCTGCTCCATTCCAATCAGTACCACGCTCTTTAGGCAAGTTCATTTCTTCCAAATCGAACTCCTGAAGCTATTTTATAACCTGAGATCGAAGAAGTTCCCTTTCGACAAAGTTTCTCCACCCCAACTTCACTCGTCGTCCCACAGTCAAACTAAGACCATATCGCCTTCATTGGCTACTCGTGGTTTGTTCTGAATACAGACAGAGTGAGACAGACGAGCTATTATTAAAGGTTCTTCTCTGAAAATTTTCAAATCTCAAATTTCTTCAGCTCCAGGCCAGTACCTTACCTAGTGGCACAGCCAAATATTTTGCTTTTTCAGAACAACAGAACCACTGGAATCTTGGAATCGTCCCACTATAGTTCCAACTGATTCACTTGCTTAGGGATCCGAGTGCGAGATCACAGAGTTCATAGAAACCTCAGTCATCAAAATCACACTTCCTAGGTATTTGCAGGACCCCTTCTCCCCCACCTAACTACGCTCATTCAGCCATGGGTTATTCATACAAAAATCTCAATATTTTTTAATTCATAATTCTTAATGGATATTTTCATTGACTTTTCAGAGCTGCGTATCTCTCATGTGTGTGTGTGTGTGCCTCACATGACATGGATCGGTATGATGATTTTTTGAACCTTTGGTCTAGGTTGTTACAGCTGTCGTTGCCATCAATGCAGTCGGTAAAGCTATTACAAACTGCCATCCAATGTCAAAGGCTGCATATGCGGGTGAGGGTGAGCGTGCGAGGACGAGTTACTTACTTGCTGCCATCGGCTAGGTAAATGGGTAGGTACCTACTCAAGACACATTAAAATCAAGTTCGAGCAATTTATGATGGTCATCAGGAATTTACGATCCACACGCACACACACACACACAGCCATCAGCAGCATACCTAACCTTTTGCGCTACACAGTTTGTTGTTGTTATTGCAGTGAACATGACTGGCTAATACCATCAAGTCGAAAAGGGTCATAAAGTCTCGAACGTTATAAAAATCGAAATAAAATCGAAATTGTAAATAGGCGCAACAACAACAAGTCATACAGAGTATTGAAGGAGAAGAAGAGGAAGAAACTGCAGCAACAAAGAAATTACAAAATTACGAGGGGCAAGTAAGGAGAGCGCAGTTAGCGGGTGGGACGATATCTTCCTAGTGATAGACTGCAACGGAAAAAACATAACATAAATTAACATAGCCAGAAAGAAATAACATAACATAAATACATAACGTTTTTAAATTTATCATAAAGTAGGTACATACATACATATGTATGTATGTATGTATAACATAATATATGTGCATAACAAAACACATGATTGCATAGAATGAAATAATGTAGCATAATAGAACAACACATAAAATAACATAACATAACATAACATAACATAACATAACGTAACATGGCATAACATGACATAATATAACATAGCATAATGTAACATAGAGTGGCATGGAATACAAACACATCCCAAAACATAACATAACCTTAAATTAAGTCAAAGATCAGCGCAAAAAATTAGCATGACATAACGCAACATAATACAGCATAGCATAAAACAATTTAAATTAATGCAATCACATTCCTTCTTCCATAATTTCATCTTCTTGAAAGGTATAAAATTGGAAAATTAAACGAAAAACAATAAAAAATATTTAACCAGATAACGTCACGCTGTGCCAAAGGTGTGCATGACGGGACGCAAAGTGGAAGCGATCTCTTACATGGGTTCAACACCGCAGTCCACTGCACGAGGATACCAAGTTGGGCTCGTAAAAGCATTTAGACGGCTTGGCAATGCAGCAGACAAACTGGCTGCCATCCTGAATGACTTGCTAGCCGCTTGACGTCTCGCAGTCTAAGCCAAATTTTACAGCAGAGCGGCAGGTACATGTGAGACCAATTGGCAGCAGAGCAGACTCGTAACAAGCGTAGACTTTGGGACGCATTTTCCACATTCACCGAGCTACATACATATGTATATGTGTGCGAGTGTCTGTAATTACATTTGTATATGTGTGCGTCAAGCATCTTGCGCATCGTTAGCAAACCAGATTAAATTATAATAATTCCACAATTTTCCTCTTTTTTTTTTTGTGAACCATTTAAAATATTTTTTGTTGTTTTTTTTACCCACTCTAAAATTTCTATTGCGTGTGTTCCTAAATCCAACTAATTGGCTATTAATTTATTTTTACCTACAGGCTTTCAGTCCATCTACACACACACACGCGGTGTGGTCGCAGCATTGGCCTTGTTGCTGGATGGAATTTCGTTTTCGCGTTGCTCGGCAACTCGGAGATTTCAACTGAACGATTGCGGCATACCACAATTTGCGGCTAATATAAGTAGCCTTAAGTAGTGAGCGTAACATCAAACGTTGGCAACACCACACTCACCCACACCAAGTTGTCAAAGCGAAAGCTTTGTTGTGTTGTAATAATTTGAGAAGGACTTAAAAAAGTTCGATTGGAAGTGCCTTTTAATCAGAGCTTTCGACTCGGTTTTCAATTTGATTTTCAAAAATTTATTTGCTCTAATAGTTGAGTCGAGAATTTTCCCATAGGCGATCGTTCATTGCCAGCATTATAGAGTAGTCTACCTCACGGCAGCTTTCTCTCAGCTATTCAGTCTCTTTTTGAGCTTTCCTGCCGAAAAAGCTTTTCTTCACAAATATCAGAGCTTTCGAATCCGTTTTTCAATTTGATTTTCAAAAATTTATTTGCTCTAATAGTTGAGTCGAGAATTTTCCCATAGGCGATCGTTCATTGCCAGCATTATAGAGTAGTCTACCTCACGGCAGCTTTCTCTCAGCTATTCAGTCTCTTTTTGAGCTTTCCTGCCGAAAAAGCTTTTCTTCCAAAATATCTGCAAAGGAGTGGAAGCCAATGATTTCATTAATTTTAACCCACTTCCCTGAGAAGCTTGATATTTTCAAAATTAAATTCAGATTTAAAAAACTTGAAAGCTCTATAGCAAGCTTAAAGCTCGGCGCTTTTTCTAATGTAACCTAAAAGTTAAGCCAAACAATCTAATAAAATTAACTAAATTCAATGCATAATTGCTAATGCGCATAATAATTACAAAACACTTGTTTAAATATTTACCTTAATTCATATCAAAGTGTATAATGTGCTTATTGGTATTTGTTTATATAGAAACAGCTGTTTTAGTTTTGATAAACTCAATAGTACCAAAATAGTAGACAATTGCGCTTGACAATCATTTTCGTGTCTTAGACCTTATATGTATACGGTGGTTCTTTAATGCATTCTTAAGCGGCCCTTTGGTGCAGTGGATAGCACATTGGACTTCTAATCCAAAGGTCGCGGGTTCGATCCCCGCAAGGGCTCAAGTGTTAAGCGAAAGCTTTATTATTATTTTTTTTTTTTTCAAACAATTTTTTTAGGCTTTTTTTATTCTGAAATTTAATACTTATTTTTGCAATTAAATTTTTTATGAAATAAATACATATGTACATAAAAATATAAATAACAAAAGTCAAATTTTTTTAACCAAAATTTTTTAAGAAAAATATTTTAGAGAATTTTATTTCTTACTTACTTGTTTTTTTTTTTTTTTTCAAACAATTTTTTTAAGTTTTTTTTTTTAATCTGATATTTAATGCTTTTTTTTACAACACAATTTTTTTATAAAACAAATTTTTTAAGAAAAAAATTTCATGAAATTTTATATAACAAAATATTTTTTTTTATGTACATAGTAAGTAGTTAGGCAGCCAACACATAACCTATACATATTCAATTTCCAACGGTTCTAAAATAAAATCTTTTGTTTAATCGCGAACTTTTGCCAAACCCCCTCCACACAGCTTATGTCAATTATATCCATCACTCCTAACAGCGCATTAGTATCTAAAAGCTCTGCAGCAAAGCGACCACAACATTTTCATATGCAAACTTAGTAAGTATACATATGTATATGTATTTGTATGTATATATTTTTATGTACATACATGTTTGTATGTATTTGTGTACAGCGATTGCACTACAAATCAGCGTTATCAAATTTCCAAATCAGTGCAGGCGCTCGCTTATGCCAATAATCAGTTAATTGGCAACAGTTGCAACAACAAAATATGTATGTACATATGTATGTATCTATTTGGCATCTAATTGTAGTCATTTCAGCGACTTTTGACAGTTACCACAATATACATATACTCGTAACCTGACAATCAGTCAGTCAATCAGCAGTGACTTGTCAAGGGGTTAGTTTGTAGTAGATACATATGTATGTATGTATCAGTGCTGCCAAGTTTTTGTATTCGTAAACATAAACAATTTTTTGGCATCTGATGTAACAGATCCAGTTATTTCATATAAAATTGTAGATAGTCTGAGCTGAAAAAATTTGCAAAATAGTTTTTGAATATAAAATTTTTGTGTCGGTGCTTCCAAGTTTTGGAAAAATTCCTAATAATTTCAAAAAAACAAACTAAGAATTTTCAAATTCTGCGGTGAGCATTTTAATATTATTTCTGAGCATGCAGTCTTGCGGCCTATTAAATTTTAATCTTAGTAAGTCTCGAAACATTTACAAATCTGACGGTTCTAACCGTAAAAAAACGAGTAATACAAGATATCTTTTTTTTTTAATTTTGAGGTTAGGACAGAAAATGGCCTCGGATCGGCAGTTTCCTTCAAGAGTCTGTGGATATTTTTTTTTTCTATATTTATTTTAGCGCTTTTAAAAATTTTTTTAAATTAAAACGTGAAATCAGCAAACTATACCAAAGTCTAAGGAGCGAGCTAACTTCATTCCAAATTTTTTTTTGTGTGAAATTTAATTTCCCATAAAACTGGGAGTGATAGAACTCCAAAAATTTGTATTAAGATCTGAAGCATGCACAGCATTTTTTTTATGAAACGCGTTTTTTTTTCGTAACTATTTAGCGACTTACGAATAAAATGATAAAATAGAATCTTTTCAAACATTTTTTACTTTCTTTGAAAATCAATTGTGGGCGTGTTAACCAAAACTTTGAGCACTTATTTTCTGAGTGCGAGTAAAATTTTAGCGATTAAAAAATTAAAAAAAAAGAGAACGGTATTTACCGCACCGAAAATGGCACGGGATTTGCATCGCTAATAAGTTTATTAGGCATATAAAGTCGCTATGTATTTAAGAATGCCATGTACATATATATTTTTATAAAAGCACAACAACAAACCTCCACTCGCATTGGCAAGAGCTTCAAACCCAAATTGTCGTTATCTATCATATCAATTTTGTTGCCATAGCTATAGATCCTCTAATGAGGTTTGTCAAGCTCAGCAACTCAAACTCAAAAGACAACAACACAAACACATATGCGATACAAGTAGCAAAAGCCTACAAACAAAAATAAGTCGCCAATTAAGACGATTTGTGGCAGAGATCATTATATGAACTGTTGAAATGTGGTTGGTTGGTTGGTTGGTTGGCCAGATTGTTTGTAGCTAGGCATGGCACGTGTAAGGGCAACTGCTGTTCTCCCACGATCATCCCCCTTCATCCACATTGTATTTTATTTTATGCTTGAGAAACAAATTCCATGTGACATGTGCAATAAGATATTTACTTGAAATCTAGATAAAAGGGAGCAATTAATGAATTTAAAGTCCTATCCAATCAAACGGAGGCTAATGTCAGCTGTTGCATGCTGAGCTTCAAAGTATTCAAAATAGTTAGATTAGAATTAATGTGGCTTTTTGGTCATTACTAGGCAAATTGAATGAGACACTGAAGATAACAAAAAAAGCTCTTCTAATATAGAATAAAAGCTCTTCTAATAGAGAAAGAAAGCCTCGTTCAGTCAATCCACACCGCAGCTTGTGGAGCAAAATGAGATTTTAGGCGATGCAGATAACGCTTAAGCTGCTTTTAAAGGATCACCATATGTATGTTTTCCCCTTGAAATCTTGCTTAAAATGCATAATTTTTTGGTCGAATTCTTGGACGGTGCTGGACATTTCCTCAGTCAAAGTATTAGTTTCACTCGCATTTTAAATTTATTTTTATTTTATTAAAAAACTATTAACGATATCCAAAAAATATTTATTTGTTTTTAATTTTTTTGATCTACATAATTTGCTTTTATTTACTTTCACTTTAAACTCAATAAATCCAAGCAGCTGCTGATCGACTTTTCTAATTTAAAAAAAGTAGTTTTTCTGGATGGCGTCATAAAGGCTGCAACAAGAAATGCCATTGTTTTACGGCACAGACTTAATGGCGCGGCGTCAAAATCGAAATCAATTGTGAAATTGATTTATTGTTTAAATTTAACAACAATAAAAAATGCAACGAAGTGTAGCACAACATTTGATGGTGGATTTGAGTGACTTTGAGTCTCAATGGAATTTTTTTATTTTTTCAAGTAGAAAAAGAAGTCTTGAATGACAAAGACTCTGTGGAAAATTTCTGGCGTTAATGGACTGAGCTTATTTATTTATTTTATTCTTTATTTTATTTCAATTTTTTTATGTTATGCACAGCTGTTTAGTAGCTTAAATCATTCAAAACTCCACTACACTCATAACAACTCAGCCAAGTAAAAATCTTTTAAGTCATCGAATGATTTACTTTCTGGCTTAATGAATACTTTCACACATTTTTGTTGCTGCCATTAAGTTTTGATGCTAAAATTTCTAACTTCCAAGTGTCGCCACACATGAGCCATGAGATAACAATAGATGCACAGTGGGACAGAAATGAAAAACTCGAAATTATGATTGTGATGGGATGAAGGTAGAGATTGAGATGGAAGTGAAATGATTCAGATGAAGACCAACGGAATGTAGCTGGAGATGGAGATAGAGGGCGATTTAAGGTCATCATCCAAATAGAGGCAAATTAAGTGGGCGCAATATTCACACATCAAATACAAGTGATGTGACATCGGACATTTTTTTCCACCATTTAACTATCAATAAATCTTACTAACAAAGCGATATGAAAAGGATAGCTATAGGCACCGCAGATAAGGCAGAATATCACATCACATGGAAGAAAGTTACATCACTTACCAACAAGTACATCGTGCACATCACGTGATGTCACATCAACAATTCCATATGACGTCCAATTTGCTAGTCTTTGATTGGGTTTGCTGACCACTGTACTCCACAGCCTCACTCATTTAATAGTTTTGGTTATCGTACAGCTAATGGCCATATTAGTAGTTACCATTTTTATAATATTATTTTTATTGCCCCATTTTTACGATCATCACTAAACTGGTGATCAGCACGAGAGGAATGCATAAATAACGCCAGAACGAGGCAACACATTGCAACAATAACACACACAATTTTGGACTGTAGCTATTGCAAAGTTTGTTTATTTTATGGATGATGGAAATTATATTTGTAGCCAGAGCTGGGGTATCTATGTATGTACATATGTATGTGTGTATTTGCGGTATCAGCTGTTAGTGTTTTGGCATTTGCAACGCTTTTACTGAGTAATCGATTTTATTTAAATTTCATTTCAGGTAAAGTCATTAAAGCAATGCATAGGCAAGAATTTTCATAGCAGAGAAGTGCATGGCGTTTGGGCAGCTGTCAAGAGATGTATATAAAAGAAATATAGCGAATATGAAAAAGATATGTGCATACATATGTATAACAAGTTTAGGTTGTAAACTTAACTAAAAATATGTTAGCTGAAATACAATGTAAAATACATTTCTTTTGATACCCATATCGCCATAACTCGTTTGTTTATTTTTTCACATTTGAAATAGGTGGCAACTCCTTGAAAATTTTTTTGGGGAGTACTCAAGAAATTGCGCCACAACTTCAGCAGATAACCCATTTGTAAATTATCCACAAATACAAACCTCATTTCTTGGTTTTTTTCCAAATTTCTGATAGGTGGCAACTCCCGGAAATCTTTTTCTGGACAATATTCAAGAAGGAATGCTATAGTTGCACCAGATAACTCATTTGTGATCGTTCCTTTAATCGCCATAAATACAAATCTCTTTTTTCAAATTTCAGCTATGTAGGTGGCAACTCCCTGGAAATTTTTTATGAACAATAATCAAGAAACACTGCTACAATTGCAGCAGATAACCCATTTATGAGTTGATCGCCATAATGGCATATCTCATTTGTTTTTTTTTTTTATTTCAGCTAGGTGGCAACTCCTTGAATATTTTTTTGGACAGTACTCAAGAAAGAGTGCTACAATTCTAGTAGATAATACATTCAAGAATTTGCTTTCGTTTGAGCGCAATATTGGTATATCTATTTTGTTAGTTTTTCAAATTTAAGATAGGTGGCAACTTCCTTACACATTTTTTTTAAAACCGCTTAATAAATATGTACTGCTACAATTGTGGGAGATAACCCAGATATGAATTAGCTTTCCTTTAAACGCCATTTATTGGCATTTCTCATCTGTTTTTTTTTTTAATTGCAGATAGGTGGCAACTCCGAATTTTTTTTTTTTTTTTTCAAAACTATCCTATAGCCAATAATCCATGCACGTACAATTTTCTAGTAATTTTTGAATCTTTTACTTGAAAGAAACATGTATATTAGGATAAGGTGGAAACCCTATATGGTAACCCTACCTAGGAATATACTGTTCCTTGGCACATCAATTTAAAAATAACAAAAACGAAGCAACTTTCAACTTTCAAAAGTCACTCCCAAGGCAAACATGCTTTACAACTTTGTGCTTGGCAGCACTCACGCAGATCTCTGCATGCATTTAAGCTTACACCAGCCACCCAAAATCATACTCAGACATTCTAAATACATACATACATATCAAAAAGTAATTTCATGTAATAAAACCATATTATCATCAACGCCAACCTTGATGACACTTTTCATGCTGACGATGTGGTCTAAGCACGTTTTATGGACGCTTAAAAACAACTTTAAATGAGCGTCTGTTAGCGCGATTAATAGGCTAAATAGCCAACTAAGCTAAACATTGAGTGGCTACTAAAAAGTCCCCTAAATCGAACACACGCATCGAAGTGTATTCCAATAATAATGGCTGAATATGCAAAGGCAGTGGCTTATGGCTGGTCAAAGATGTTGGTCTCATCGCCACTGTTTAGTGCTATCATCGTTAAATAAAAAATCATCAATGTTGTTGCACTCTTTGGCGTTTTTATTGTTTTTTTTTTTCGCTATTTTCAGTGTCTACATACCATGCCGTTCGATATTTACTACTTTAAACAACTTTAATTGCCATAGATAATAACTGGTTGAGTTGAGCTCAAGAGCTCAATTTTTATGCTTCCCCGAGTTGTTGACTTAGCTAAACGGAAAGTCGTTTTTTATTGGCCCGTGGATGGCGTTTTTAACGATTATAATGGTACATAAAATGTTGCTTAATTTGAATACTTTTTTTAATGATTTTTTTTTTTGTTTTGGTTGGATAACACCTCAGTGCGCACTTAACTCAGCTTCTTGGGAGTAAAATTATTGTGATTTTGGCAAGTGAGATATTTTTACCCATTCACACACCCAAACACAGCTATGCAATTTAAGGAA
>OX608080.1:104088789-104171289 GCA_951509765.1 Sphenella marginata | reverse complement strand
TATTTTTACTATGCACATTTAGTTAAATCACACACAACACACGCACATAAACACAGACGCAGATATCCTTTTTCCTTGCGAACAGATACGCTGAATGGGTATGTGTGTGTGTGTGTGACTATATGAGCATACAAACAACCAGATTAAGTTTCACATCTATGTACTAACAAAAACCGCTGCAGCAACTGATGCACACACACATAAAAAAAAACCACTAAAGGATATCGAAGGACATGCGTATGCGCGCATAAACAAATGCGACGTTTTCAAAGCTATGTAATGTAAATATAGACAAATGTATACGCTGACAAACGGATTGCAGATTACCGCAGACAAACTAAAAACGTTTATATGTAAATGTAATAAATACACAAAGCTTTATAAATATATCGAATGTATGTACGTTGATACAGGGTGATAGATATGAGCCTATGACGCGCTACTAAGTGAGTTTAATTTTAAATGAAGTGCGTTTTGAATGAATATTTTTAGCTGAGCTTTCTAAGTGAGGTGCCAACTTTTATTTCTGTGTGAAGGTGGGGTTCTTGTAGTTCAAATCGGGCGTTGTTTACTGATTAGCGCATTTGACGGATCTAAATGAATGAATTCATCAGTCAGTTAGCTGATTTTTGCATTGTGGTAAATTAAATGTTTTTACTGATAAAATTAAAAATATTTACTATAAAAAAAATTTCACTTTGAAAACACCCTATATCCTCCTGTGCCATGAATGTCTCATTTTAAAACTAAAATAAATAAAATTGGCCCACTACTTAATTTGGCTGTTTTGCTACTAACAAAATTTTCTTACCTAAATTTTTTATATTTTGTGTAGCTTAAATATTTTTGTATTTAACATTTTAGTTAAAAAATAAGCCTATATCCTTGTGCGTCTGTCACAGGTACGTTTAAAATTTGTTTGATTGAAATCGGTTTAGTACTTTGGCCGTTGAGCGGTTACAAAAAATTGGGTATTTTCAATTTATTTTGATAGTAAAGATATGAATAACTCTGCAAACGTTGTTGCTACATCGCCGAAATTTAGCACAGAGCGCGCTGTTTCCAATTCCATTTCCAAACATTTCAACGAAAAGGGGAACATATTGAAAAAAGAGGCGTGGCACCGCCCATGGAAATTTTTTTTTTTACAGCATAACTTCTGAAACTTTAAAGCGCTATTTCTGAAATGCGGGAAAAACTGTTAAAAATTTTTAAAAACATTCAACGAAAATTTAGATTCGAAATCGAATTTTACTAAAAATTATTTAGTTGAAGCACCCTGTATTTTCTAGTAAACATATGTATGTATGTATGAGCACATATGTATAATTGTAGCAATCAGTTAAGGTATATACAAATGTATAAATTCGTTTGTGATTTCAAGCATATTTGAATGTATTTTCATAAATTTTTGCATAGCCACCCCCCCCCCCCCCGCACACACACATACGCAAACAACTCGCGCACGTTAGAGATAAGGACACAGCTGAACGACCAAAGATAGTGTGGCGAAAGCTATTTGAATAGTTTATTACATAAAATTTTTCATGCTCATTTTTCAATTACTCGAAAAATTGTAAACAAATAAAATAACGCCAAAAGCGGAAGGCAAAGCGGAAGGAAGGAAGAAGTTTGGTGAGAAATCTGATTCCCCCGCGCGAAGCACAAAAATTCGCTGAATGTTTGTAATAAGCGTGAGTGCAATACGAATGTGCGAATGTGTTGGAGATTATGCATGGAATGCAATAACGTTTTTTTTTTTTTTTTTTGAAGAATGAAATTTAAGAAAAAAATTTGTTACAAAGAAAAAAAATTGCAGAAATAATAAATTGGAAATAACAAATATTAAATGAATAAGTGCGAAATGCAAAAACAGAAAGCGTCAAAGGAAAGTTGCTAGTGGATCTCAGAGACACACAAAAATTACACACACGCACATATCACAAACACACACATTTATTTCTGACTAGTACAAAGACATATCTGGCCAGGTTTTTTTTTTGTTTCACACAAAGGAAAGCATATATTGTTTGGGACAATGAGAATTGAATTAGATATGGCTGTATTGCAAAATTTCGTAATGTTTATGTGTGTGTGTGTGTGTGTGTATAGCACATAGCATAAAATGTCACGAACCACATTGAGCAAAGAGTGCACACAATCTGAATTCCAAAATACTGAGAGAATGCAAAATGCACTATTTGACCGGATAAATGACTAAGTAGTTGAATGTGTGTGTGTGTAGTCATAGTGGTGACAAGAGAACAAATACCCCATTGTGCGATGGGTTAAAAAAAAGACCCAGTAGCGAAAATTTGATTGATCACTGTAGGTAATAAACTAACATCGATTATGTCTCGCAAAATAGCTGCTTTTTAGAACTTAGTAACTCTCTTTTGATACCCATATTGTACTAAAATAGTTTAGCTCACACTGGTCCATTTAGAGGACGATTACTCAGTAACAGGTAGAGTTATCGAAATAAGGTGTATCGCTGATGCTAAGTTGGATGTATAGTAATGCAACTAACACCAATTCTCTTTAATAGTTTTTGAGTGATTTAAAAACTTTTGCTTTGGATTGAAAAAAAAAAAATGTTTGCTTCTTGGTAGTCGACGTTATATTTCATTTGTGTAGCTAATTTATAATTAAAAAAAATTAAAAAAAAAAAAAAATGTATTGCTTTTTTATTCATACGCAAGTCGCTTAGTGCTTATAAAAAAATCACTGCTATAGACATTTAAACATATCTTATAAACTTTCCAACAGGGTATGCAGATTTTAAATCCAAAGAATAGTTATGCACGAAAAGTTTATACATACTATGTATAAACACATAGTTGTATTAACTTATGTACATATATATTTATACGTCACATATGCAAGCGAGTATTTGTTTTCAAGTACGCCTTTCAATGCAACCAACGAGCAGGATTTACAAACTTAAATATAATCAAATAGACAGTAAGTTGTACTGACAGACAAATTCAAACATTCAAATACGAATACTTTTGTATAAATATGCTACTTGCATTTTCATATAATTTAAATGTTTATTATATATTTACAAACATTAGACAGAACCAAACAAATTATTTAGTTTTTGTGAAAATTTTGTTGATATATTATTATTGAAAATGGCGAAGAAATACTGGAAAATAGAGCGTATTGTCAAAAATTCATAATAATATTATGTCAACTAAAACTTTTATTAAAATTTATTTTAAATCAACACCCTGTGTTTAAAAAATGTATGTGGAATAAAGGCTAATAGGCTTATATGTGGTTTGTCCACCAATATCTGTGAAAGAAAATTGTCATTTATTAATGTTATTATTAAGATGTATCGTTAAAACAGAGAAATTGTAGAGAAAAAGCGAATTTCGTTGTTTGTACAGGGTGACAAAAATACAATTTTTTTTAAGATCAAATAAGTGGGAAATATTTAAGATTTTTTCCCATACGCCATAAGTTAATAAATCGGTCCTTCGGCTATAATGTCAACTAAAGCTTTTTCTCGAATCTATTTAATATCAACACCCTGTGTTTAATAAATGTATGCTGAATAAAGTAAACATAGCCTTAAATGTAATTTGCGCATCAGTATCTGCGTTTAAAAATTTTTATTAATGTTATTATTGAGAAGTGTATTTAAAACAGAGAAATTATTGAGAGAAAACGAATTTCGCTGTTTGTACAGGGTGACAAAAACGATTTTTTTTAAAGAGATCAAAAAAGTGGGGAATATTTAAAAATTTGTTTTTTCCCTATGCACCCGATACGCTCTCCTATGAAGGTTTCTGACCTTAATATGAATTTCCATAGGAGAATCATTGCATCACTTTCTTTTCGCCCTTTTAAAAAATCAAAATCATAATACAGAAATAAAAAAAAAAAAATTTTTTGTCCAGTCTAACATGCACGCATTTCTAAGAGCGTGGAAATCTGCATGAAAATGTGGACACGTACCCGTTGACAGACGTATGTACATATATAATCGAGTGACAGCAAAATTGAATGGCTGATACGTGTTTGTTGCAAGGATATAAAGAAGTATGAAATTATACTTTTTTGTCCCATGATCCCGATGATTAGAAAATTCTTATATTTGATTGCAACGATTTGTATGCTACGAGTTGCTTTACGGTAGGAGTATTTACTGCAGTAAAATGTTTTTTTTTTTGCCAAAAATACTACGGGATACTTTGGACTTGGAAGCTACTGTGATCTAGTGCTATCGAGCTTTCTTTACTCAATATAATTTTCTTGGTGGTATTACAGGGCGTATGAGTAACATTTTTGCTATAGCGAACAGCAGTGGACATATGTAGATGGGAGATGATACGAATAGTTATTTGACCGAATATCGAAAGTGGAATATTCAGCGAGGCTTTGATTACTTAATGGGGCTTTTTATAAATGCTTGAACTACTCAAACCACTTGAAGAAATCGTCGAAATAATTAGTAACTATATTCCGATAGAGCAAAATTGAAACATCCGGTTTGGCTTCCGATTTCGTTAAAAAAATTTTAATAAATATAAATATTTATTGAAAATCTATTGCAAATTATTTCTGTTGTTCATTATCGTTGCTAATAAAAATTAAATTAAATTTAATTTAACTCATTTGCTTTGCATTCTTAACTCCTTAATGATGTTTGAAATTGATGTTATAAAATGAAATTAAAACACAAGTACTTAGAGAGAAATTGATTATTTCTGAAAGCATTTGATTTGTTTTAAGTGAAAATGTGGGTTTTCGAGGAAAACTATTATTATTATTTATTACTTCGATGTATGTAGATACATTCATTTGTAAACTATTGCGAACTTCTCCTTAAAGCCCAGACAGAACTAGGATTAATCCGAATTAGCTAGCTGCCTTAGAACTCGCATTAGTGAAAGAGTCTAATGAACTCAGTAAACTTTAGCGCCAGTTATAAGAGAGTTAAGGAAATTTTCGATAACACTCTTCCCCAAATATTATGAATATACAGAAGGCTTATAGCTTAGCCAGATAAAAGCGTTAATCCGAATTAGCTGCCACATGCATACATACATACATAAACACACACATACATACGTACCGAGCGAATCATTGTGTTATATATGTATTTGTAAATGTCTATGTATTGAGTACTTAATGTTATTACTTTTTCTGATTATATTGTTTTTTTTCTGGTTTTTTTGTTGGACTTATATAACTAAAGCTTAGCAACAATAACAACTATTTGATAGTAAGTATGTAAGTCAGAATGTTTTGTTGTTTTAAAGATTGACTAAACCCGCCCATGTAAGTGCACTACCATGCATACTCACTGTACAATCTGTGAATTAATTCAATTCAGTTTACTATGCGCTTAAATGTAAACTTATGAGAATGTATATGCACATTAGGGTGGGGCGATTGGTAAAAAAATGGTATTTATAACGAAAGGCATCCAGGAAATGACTTTCCGAAAATTCCAGGTGATTTACATAAATTGTTGTTACTCTCGGACTTAACCGTAACCTTAACTAAAACAGTAACCGTAACTGTAATTTAAACCGTAACCTTAAATGTGATGTGCCTGGAAACTCGATCGTAATTAAAGCCGCAACTGTAACTAAAGCCGCAGCGATAATTTTAACTGGAAAAGTAACCACTAGTAAGGCCGTAACCTTAACTGAAATCTTTGGTGAAGTTCGAAATGTAACCGTTAGTAAATCTGTAACCGTAAATACTACAGAAAAATAAAAGTTTGCCGTAACTGAAATTATGACTATAACTGTAAGCATAGCCGTAAACGTAACATATTACAGAAAGGTAAAGGTTTGCTGTAATTTTGACATAAAATGATAACACAACCGTAACTGCTATCGAAACCATACCAGTAACCATAACCGTAACCGTAACACTTTACAGCAAGGAAAAGTTTGCGGTACTCTTGACTAAAAATGATAACGTAACCGTAACTGAAACCATAACCATAGCTGTACTAGAACCATAACCGTAACCGTAACATTTTATAGAAAGGAAAAAGTTTGCGGTACTCTTGACTAAAAATGATAACGTAACCGTAACTGAAACCATAGACGTAACCATAACCGTAAACGTAACTTAACTTTTAGGCTACGTTCCGCCGGAATGGAACTAAAAAGCAAGTTTTGACTTTTATTATTAATTTTGGACCTTCGTTTAAAAGACGTATATTCATAGAATTATCCCTAAAGAACAACAAAAAAAAAAAAAAAATCGCTACACCTTACTGCACACATATCTTTCTGCTGATGCATACATATGTACATATTTACTTACAGTAAACTATCAATTTAGATATGCAACATTTTCGTTAATATGTTTTGTATGCATAAACTACTTACTTCGCGACGATGAATATTATTTATACTAAATAAATATACATACATACATACATATAACCAGATATATATAGAATCAACCATAAATACTTATACATACATACATACACTTCATTTGCTTTGAGCATGTGTTGCGTTTACGCTATACCGCTAATGTAGTTGTTGTTTGTTTTTTTGTTGTTGTTATTCACTATCTTATTATCATCGCAGTTTGTTGTACATCGTACTCGTGCATACTCGATCACTTCAGCCATTCGCTCGCCTTACTCGTAGTGGCGTTGTTGTCGTTGTTGACGCTGCTGCTGCTGCAGCTACGATGACGCACAACTCGTTCGCTATAAATTTGAACAAGGCTAATGCGACGTAAAAGAGTGTAAGCGCATTTGTTGCATAAAATAGTTGTTGTTGTCGATTGTTGTGCATTTGTGATGTTGCGCCATTGGGGAATACCCAAGGCGAACGCGGTGAGGGCAATATGCCGGGTGACGATTTGTGTGATTTTTCGTAGCCACCATTGCGTGTTGGTTGTTGTGTGAGCACTGCAAAAGACAATGAGAAAAAGAGTAAATTTAGATGCGAAGCATGCAGGCGGTAAAGTTGAAAGAAGCACTCAATTTTTGATGTGCAAGAAGGGCAGGGAATACATATATAGATATATCCACTTTTTCTGATAATTTAATAAGTTGAAGCTGATGCCGGGTGGCTTAAAAATTTAAGTAAAAATAGAGGGGATTTCAAAAATTAAGAGGAAAAAAACAGAAAAAATTCTGACCATTTTAAACTAGTCCAAAGGAGTTGGGTAGATTCCAGTGGCTCCCTCTACCTAGCCCGATTTATTTAGTTGCTGTGCTGCCCGGAAGGGGAAAACGATCACTAAAGAAATTCCCATTAAAATTGAGCTAATATTTTTTTGATCTATTTTGAACTAGTTTGGTACTGGTTTCTAAGACATCGAAGTTTGATATTATACATTTTACCTACTTTTAATTTCTTTTCCACTGTTGAAAAACGCATTTGAAGTTTCAAAAAATTTTTTTTTATTATTTTTCTGCCCCACTTTACTAAACACAAACAAACAATTGGCAAGTTAAAAGAAAACTATACAACTTTATGTTGCTAAAATGAAGTTTTTGTGTAAATTTCTGGAAAAATGTTTTGTGCTCGCTGACTTTTTATGTTTATTGCGCTTGCACATTATTAACTAAATAGTTTTGTTGTTGTTGTTATGGTTATCATTCTTTTTAATTCCATTAAAATTGTTGTTGTTGTTGTTTGTGCGCACAAAGTACGTTTTTATTTTTGGTGTCCCAAAGCGAAGTAGTCAATAACGTGCACAATTCTATGAGCTTGCAAGTAGCTCTGTTTGTTTGTGTGTGTGTGTGTGTGTGTGTGATACACGAGCACAAATCGTTGTCCAAAATGCAGTTTATTCGCTAAATGCGATTTTTGTTTTGTGAACAACTGCTAGACACGCGCGCACAGCGCACAACAACAACAATATTGCAGTTTTTATTTTGCTTTGTGCGCTGCAGTTGGGCTATTCGGAATTGAATTGACGTTAGTAAAAAAGCTAAATAATTTCTTCTTTAGTTCAAGTTTATTTTGTTTTTTGTTGTTGTATTTTTTTGCTACTTTTAGTTCTCTTGACAAATTCGCATTACCAATATGGATGCTACAATGCAATTAATTAAAACGATGAGCAAACTAAATCTCTGCTTAGTCTAATTATTTCGTTAAAACGAACGAAAGCGCGCGACTGCGGTACGAGTAAGTGAGTTACAGTTATAATTAAGTGGTATTACGTAAGGAGAAAAGTAATGTGATAATGTTTTTGTAGTGATTGCTTTTCGTAAATTACTTTTACGCACAGTGATTTTGAAGCAATCAATTGCAATCGAATAAAAGTACAAGAATAGTTTTTTAACCGCACTTTTAATTAAATTATGTGAACAAAGAGGTAGAGAAGAGTTCCAGATTAAGGAACAGTAGAAATAGAAATAGAAGAAATAACAATTAAATATAATAGAGTGAAATAAAATAAAATAAAATAAAATAAAATAAAATAAAATAAAATAAAATAAAATAAAATAAAATAAAATAAAATAAAATAAAATAAAATAAAATAAAATAAAAAAAAATAAAAAAAATAAAATAAAATAAAATAAAATAAAATAAAATAAAATAAAATAAAATAAAATAAAATAAAATAAAATAAAATAAAATAAAATAAAATAAAATAAAATTGAATAAAATAAAATAGAATAAAATAAAATAAAATAAAATAAAATAAAATAAAATAGAATAAAATAAAATAAAATAAAATAAAATAAAATAAAATAAAATAAAATAAAATAAAATAAAACAAAATAAAATAAAATAAATTAAAATAAAATAAAAGAAAACAAAATAAAACAAAATAAAATAAAATAAAATAAAATAAACTAAAATAAAATAAAAAAAAATAAAATAAATTAAAATAAAATAAAGTAAAATAAAATAAAATAAAATAAAATAAAATAAAATAAAATAAAATAAAATAAAATAAAATAAAATAAAATAAAATAAAATAAAATAATATTTTTCGCCGATGAAAAGACAACAACACCATTTAAGTCCATATTTTGACCCACGAATCTAAGGAGCCTTCCATTGCTCATCCTATGGCACCCACATAGCCTCGTGCTTTAACATCTCTACCAACACTCACGATTGGTATTAACTATTTCAAATTCACCTTAAGAAATCTCTTGAGTTTACTTCACATACCGAGCACACACTCTACAACCGAATGTCTGATGGTAAAATTCTCCAGGTACTTAAATTAAGGAATTACGGACTTAAGCATATCTGCCACATTGGTTAGCTGAGCATAAATAATCTGTGAGTAGTGCTAAGTGTACACCACACACATGCTGTTTTTGGTGAAATTGTGTAAATATAGTACGTCCTACCTTAGATTGAGCTTACTCGTAGCTCGACACTACCACAAATGCACTGCAATAGTCATATGACAATTGTTTTTTTTTTTTTTATTTGGATTTTTTGCACTCAAACACATTGAAAATTGAAACCGACTTGCTGGAAAATTAACTTCATGCGAGCGCTGAAGTGTGCATAAGTAAGAAGCAAAAAAAAGATGTCGCTACATACTTGCGCCATATTCCTTCCAACACATTGCTCTATGCTACTTGGTTGCTCGCAGTCTCTTGGGTTTGCGGGGCAGACTTCGCTGTTCGGGTTATTGCACACACACGAAATGAGCAACTCGATATTTGCTGTGCAAAAAATAGTAATAATAATGGCAAAGTATGTGTATTGGTGTTGTATTGCGGTGTGTCAAAATACCGAATGGACCGTATGAATGGTGAGTGCAGTCAGTTAGAAAGTCACAAGTCACCAGTCACCAATCACCAAAGAAGTGCAGTGTGCCATGCAACGAGAGCGTCGTCGTCGATGCAACGAAGCATTCAGCCACCAAAATTATGTACGTCAAGGAGAAGTGGGACGAATGGAGCGTGTAACGGTATGCGGTTTGTAGGGAATATATGTATGTATGTAGCAGTCGTACATAACTAAGAGGATTTGCAAGCATCTTTGAGATTTTGTGTATGGAATGTTAAGCTTTATGGTAAACTTTCAAAGTGCAAATACCTGAGTAACGTTTATGCATTAGTGTGTGTGTGTGTGTAAGTATTTAACAATGTTGCTTGCCATACTTGTAAGTACGGTTATGGTTACATATATAGCACAGCATAACTTAAAATTCAATAGAACATAGCCCAAGTCTAGGAGAACTGCTTCCAAATGAGTACGAAATTTCGAAGTAAACACCTCTCACTGCAAGACCCATCTTTTTTGCCACTTTGTATTGGCAAAGAAAGCAGCACTGGCACTTCTAAGAAGGTTGAATAACCTGTCTGGAATCCCGGTGCGCTATTTCTTTAGCCATCTGGATCCTGGTATTAATTATTTTATAATCAAAGGACTTTCGGGACTGCAAATAATTATAATTATGTATCTGCTAGTTATTCTAATTTTTTTGTTGATGTGCAATAATTTTGCATATTTTACTTTTAAATTTTGAAAAAAAAAAAACAAATTAAAAAAAAATGTTAACTAACAAATAAATATGTACATTTACTAATTAATTAAAAATTAATTAACTTATAACTTAAAAATAGTTAAAACATTTTTTTTTTAAATATTGAAGTGATTAATTGAATTAATTTAAAAACAAATAATTAAATTTAAAAAATTAAAATTATTTCTAAATTTTTTTCACATAATTGAAATTATTTAATAAATATTTCGCTTGAAAAATAATTTATAATTTCGAACTTAAACATTTATTATTTATATTATTTATATTAAAATTAATCGTAAATTAAAATTAACAGTTTTGATTAATTTGATTTAAATAATATTACAATTTTAATTTTAAAAATAAAAATAAACATATTTTAAGTAATTTTTAATTTTGATTAGAAATTGTATTCAGCAATAAACTAAGTACATAAATTTGTTTTCAATTTCAAAGATCAATTTTTTAATTTGCATCAAAAATTTTCTTAAGTAATTAATAAATATTCAACTTTGAAAATAATTAATAGTTTGAAAAGTAAATATATGTATATCATTTATATAACTTTTTTTATAAATTGGCATTCAAATATTAACTAATAAAAAAATTTTATAAATAAATATCTAGCGCAAAATTTTATATTACATTACTAAGAAAAATGAAAAAATAAAAAAAAGTTAAAAAAAAATTTTTTCACAGTTTTTTTGTCCAATGAAATTTTTAAGGAATAAATTATATTATTTTTAATTTATCACTTACCATTTTTTTTTTAAATTTATTACTGAAAAATAATTCAAAATTTTAATTTCCAAATTGAAAAGCTGGTTAAATTTCCAAATTGAATATTTATCATTTATTCTTAAGTTAAATTTTAGTTATAAATTATAAATTTCGTAAATTAATATTAATTTTCTAAATAATTTTTAAAACTATTATTTTTAATTTATCACTTATTATTTTTTTTTAAACTTATTACTGAATAATAATTAAAAATTTTAATTTCCAAATAAAAAACGCTTAATAATTTCGAAACTATGTATATTTAGTTATAAATTAACAATTTCGTAAATTAATATTAATTCAAATTTGAAAATTAAGAAAAAAAAAATTAAAATCATTACTTTATAAAATCTTTCAATGCCAGAAAATACAAAAAAAATTGCGTTTCTCACGATGATTCATTTTAAAAATTGCATAAATCGTCCCTAACAATTAAATATTTAAAAAAAAAATATTAAAAAATTAAAAAAAAAATTCTGATTTTAATTAAAAAAAAAAAAGTCCAATAATTTGTATTATATTTTAAAGTCAAAAAGTTTTTCGAAAAAATCGACACCCTTTTCTAACCTAAAATGCTACAGCATAGCTAATAATCAATGATTCTCGAATCTCGGTATTGAAAAATCAGATTCCAAAAAATACTGTCATAATCAAAACTCGAAAAATTGCCATCCCTGGTTTATGAAGCTGGCTGTGACTTTGTGCTCAATTTTAACAGTTCGCCGCTTGACTTGATGCTCACATACAACCGTTGCTTACTGAGCCACTTACACATAGCTAGATACAATCATCAATTTTCCGCATAGCCCCCCCTCTTTACTCTTCACTACTCTCAGGTGCTGTTGGTTGTGTTCATATTTTACAACAAATTACAAATTTTTTTTTACGCTTCCTTTGTTACTTACCTTCCGCTCCATTTGTCATGCCGCTATTCAAGCTGTTAATGTTACCGTTGCCCATAGCACCACCACCACCACCAGCAGCAGCATCACCTAGCGCACCATTGCTACCACTGCCAGCATTAGCAGCAGCAGCAGCAAAGAGTGCGCCGCCTGTACCACCCAAACCGTTGTACACATCAGTCTCTTGCTGCATTTGATTTGTTATGAAATGAGTCTCCTTGGCGCGCACCACTTCGTTGAGTCCTTTGTTTTGATGGTTGGTTGATGGTTTGCGTCGAGGTTTCGGTGTTGTGTGTATGTAAGGTGTTGGTGTTGTTGTTGGTTTGGGCGGTAAACGCAGTTCTGCAACAAATAGCACAAAATTCATAATTATTTTAAACGAAAATTTCATTTATTTTGGCTGGTTTGAACATGACTAGAAAAATATGTATGAAAATAGGCAAGAGAAAGCAATTGATTGGTGAATGCTGTGAGGAAATTTGAGGGGGCGGTGGATCTTTGCGCTTTGATAGGAGTCTTAAGAGAACAATCTTTAATATTTCTGGATATTAAAGACATGATTTTTACAAACTGAAAGAGCCCCGCGAACCCCCAATTTTTTTCAAATTTTTCTTTCCCGTCTCTTAGTTATTTATTTGCTGACTAACTTTCTTTTAAATCGGTCTAGCCGTGCTCGCTTGATTGATTGACACAAACAAACCTTTGGACATCTCACACAATTTCCCAACCAAATCTACACATTTACAATATTAAAAAGATAAATGGCGGATCTGTCTGAGTACGGCATGTGCGTCAAACCTCTGCCCACTATGCGGCGTCAGCAATTTTTCACTTTAATTCAATTTCGACGCGCCGCAGCAGACAAATCAGACAGCGCGAGAGGAGCATGTGTCCATCAATCTGACTTCAACCGCTTGCCGTTCCCATCTACCATCCACCCTTATTGGCTGTTGGAAGCCATTCCTTTAAAGAAAATCTCTTGCCAGGACTATTTCAGTCAAGGACAATTGCTATTTCCCACATGTTGACATGTCTTGGTGAGTTTAGAATCAAAGTCTCTTGCAGCCTTTATGACTTCTTCATCAGTGCAGGTGATTGCAACTGCATTTCTTCTGTTGGACTATGGGAAATAAAGATGATTTGGAAAACCAAATATTTTTAATAATAAAAATTTTTAAAAAAATTAAAAACAGTTTTGAAATTTTTTCGGACTTCTTGCACAAAATTATAAGCGAGACTTGGCAAAAAAAATATTCACTGAAAAATCCAAAATTAAAATTTTTTTAAATATTTTGAATTCAAAAATATTCTCAAATATTTGAAGTTTTTTTTCCCTTGAATATCGGAACACATAAATAAATTTTATTTTCAATCTTGAATATTTCTTGGATGTAGTAAAGTTTTTAAATATTTGAAAACATTTTAAAATATTTTTTTGTTGAGATTTTGATACATGATAAAAAACAAGTCTTTGGCCCAGAATGATTTTTCTTACATTTTTTAGAACCATAAATACTGAAATCAATATTTTTCAAAACATATTTAATTGCTCAATTTTGAAATTTTTACTTGTATAAATTTTTTTTAACCCAAAAAATTTCAAAATCTTTTTGAAACTTCCCAGTTCTTTTCTAGAATGTATTTTTTTTACACAAAAAGTGATTTTTGGAAAATTTATAGACAATACCATTGACTATTAAACCATAAAAACGAAATGTCCTATTTTTGAGTTCTAAAAAATTATAAAATATTTGAAAAAAGTTTTGAATATTCTTTCTTGATTTTTGGAAAACTATAAGAAATTTTCAGATTTCTCTTTTCCTCCAAAAAGCTTCAAAATTATATTTTTCGAAATATATTTCAATGTGTTTTTTTTTAAATTGCAAAAATTTTACAAGCTTGCTAAAACTTTTAAACTTTTTAAAACAATAAAATGTAATTTGAAAATGAATAGCAGTTACCTGTGAATTTTAATATATGTATGTATTTGTGTAATGAAAATTTGTTTTGAAAAATATTTTAAAATATTTTCTTCTTATTTCCCAACTCGAAAATAAGCAGAAATTTTAAGTTATGTTGGCTTTTTGGATCTTTTTAAAACTAAAATTGATATATGTACTTCAAAATATTTTTTATGTTTTGAAATGTTTATTTGAACTAAATGTCGGTTGCAACTACCGCTGATATTTTAAATCGCAGTTTTGATATTTTTACAAACAATAAATATTTTTCGAAAATCCGCAAAATAATTTCAAAACCTTTTCAAAAACTATAAATATTTTTCGAAAAACCCTAAAAAAATTTCAAAAACTAGGAAACCGTTTCCAGTATGCATTTTAATTGTTGACTAAAAATCCGTTGCTATGGTGATGGTGTTTGCCAAACATTTTTGTGAAGATTTTGGAAAATTTGGAATTTGAAAAGTTTGTGTTTTTGGAATTGGTTTACAACCAAAAAAATTTTTTTTTCTAAAATTCGAGATTGGAAAATTTTTATTTTTTAAAAACCAGTTTTGAAATTTATTTCTAACAAAAAATTTTTTTTAATGTGCTTATGAATTTTTGTTTTTCTAATAAAAAACTTTATTTTTCTAAAGCTCGTTTCAAATTTTTTTCTAATATTTGATATTTTATTACGATTTTCTTCAAAACACCCCATAGTACACTTTCAGCTCGGAAAATTTTCTCCTTCACCAACATTTCATTATTACATTGAATAAGGAGATTATTTTATGTGTTTTGTATGTAGTTATGTGCATGTATTTGTGAGTGAGTGTGAGTGTAAGTATTTTGACTTAGCGGCGAATTGTCGGAGAACGACTTCAGTTACTAACAAATGTGAAAATTTCCGGTTGAGTTGTCAAATTGGTGTTGGTGTTATTGTTGCATACTTTATGGGGCATTGAACGCATGCAAAGCTTAAGTTTTGATTCATTTTAAAAACGAAATATTTATTTGAGAAACAGAAATTAAATTTAATTATGAGGGAGCTTTTGATTGCAAAACTTTTGCAAAAGCTCGAAAGTTCTTTTACAAAGCTTCAAAGTTCTCATATGCCTCTCAATTGCTTTTGGGTTGAGTAAACCTGAGCTTACCAAAAAGATCATGCTTTGGGACTATGGATTACTGTACTTCGTTCCAAAAATTCTTGCTTACAACTCTCATCATTCTCTCAAAAAGCGACTCCGCTTCATTCGTCAATGAAGGTTAAATAGGAAAAGTGCTGCCAAATTTATCATTGACCTTAAAAATACTTAGACTTTCGTGCAGGTGCCATACCAACCAAATGATGCATTTACGATGTCATAATGCAATAAATCTGCAAAATTGCAAGTCGAAAGCTTTTATATGGCTAACAATTGGTGTGTTCTATTACCCACTTAAATCATGGCATTTGTCATTAGAAAAAGCATTATTTTCACTTTCTAACACATAAACACACACACAGTAACATACACTAACATAAGTCCAAATGCATTGATCTTCGCACACAGCAAGAAGTAGGACAATGGCAAACCGGCTGCATGCCAAAGACTAAAAGGCAAAACCAAAAGAGCTTGGCTGGCTTTAGTAGCAAACAAACAAACCAACGTACGAAGTGGCTTTGAATTCAATTTACAGTTCTGTCACCCACATAAAGTGAATGAGAGAAAAATGGCAATAAAATCGAATTGACGCACATTCATTCGGTTAAATGAAATTTTATTACATCTAAAAGAGACAATGACATCGGGTGCAAGCGTTTTTCGGTCAGGTTTTTTTTTTTGGGCGAGAAAAACTAAAAAACTGCTGTGAGTGCGGGAAAGAGTGTTGTGAGTGCAGGGGGGGGGGGTGTGTAAGTGTATGCACAGTGGGTTATAGGCATCCCTTTTAGTAAGAAAATTGACCTTATCTGTCTGAGAACGGTCTTTAATATGAACTTAAGTGAAGAGAATAACGATTCTACCAAATTCTGGGAAGCATTAGAAAGCTGGGAAGTCTCTCAAGAGTTTGACATTTTAGCAGCATGCTAAACAAAAAGCAAACAGTTTAGAAAACACTGTATTGATTTCTAGCTAAAAGGGCTTTTCAAACTGTTCCTAGTTCGAGTAAGTATGGCCCACACCTTAAAGGTTCACCAAAAACCTTTTCATTGTCACATATGTTCCAATCTATGTTTGTAGCCCAAAGTTATCGTTTCTTGGTTCGCTTATTTGTTTGTTTGTTTGCATTTCTTTGCGCTTCTCGGAAAATCGACGACAAAATGAAATGAAAATCCCTTCGGCATTAAACACATTAAACTAATATACTATTTGAATATATATTTGAAGCGATTTCATTTCATTGTTTTATGGCGGAAGATGAGGTTGCTGGCTTGGCAGTCGGATATCGATATAGATCTATTGCTGAAAGCTTGTCAGGGCAAAAGATGAAGCAGAAACTTTTCACCAAATTGTGCCATACTTCATTGTGGATGTAGCACATCCTGTTTAACGCTATGTTATGTGAGTGTGTGTGTGTGATATTTTACGTATGAGTGTCGTGTGTCACATGGCCTGTAGGGAAATAAATAGCTAGTGACGAATGACAATTAGAGCGCCAATTATGAAACTAGTTCGTTTGTAACTAGATATTTACTAGTTCATAAAATGCCTCAGACCTGTCTTTACAAAAAATTCTTTTGTCTTTCACCCTGTATTAATTTTTGTATTAAATGATCTCAGTCAAAAATATTTTTTTCTTTTAAGAACCCACTTTCTCAGAATTTTGCATTCAAATACGAGCTGCATAACTTTTTTCATAGGGCCACCCTGTATTTTTTTTTAAATATCCTTTTCATATTTTGGTTTTTTATACCACCCTATCACCATTATTGCATTAAAAACTCCCTGCCTCAAAGTATGTATTTATTTTCAAAACCATCCTTCCTTAGATTTTCGATTCGAACACACCCAAACACTTTATACATAAACAACACTCTGTTAAAAAATTTTTTTTAGAACACTCTTAACGTATTTTGGATTTTCATAACACACTGTTTCGGGTCGCGTTGTCTTAAATAATTGTTTTTTCACAAACGCTCTCTTTCAAATTTTTGTATTCGAAACCACCTCACACCAGTTTTAACATTAGAAGCACCCTGTCGTATATTTTTTTTCCAAAACTCTTTTTAAGATTTTTGCTTTTTGAAACACCATATATTAGTTTTTGAAATAAGAATTTATTGCGTCTATATCAGTTTTTGGAATAAGAACTTATTGTCTCTATTCTTTTTATCAAAAAAGCACATTATCAGCTTTATTTTATTTAGAAACACCCTATAACAGTTTTTTTTATCACGAACACCATGTCTTAATTTTTTTTTCAAAAATGCTGTTTTAGATCTTACATCAGTTTTTATAATAAGATCTTATTGTCTCTATTCTTTTTGTCTGCTTTGCTTAGGAACATTCTAACTATATTAATTTTTGCATTGGGAACACCCTGTCTTACGACTTTATTGGCAAAAAGCTCGTTTTATTTTTTAGCTTTTCGGAACACTCTACATCAATTTTTGGAATACGAATTTACTGTCTAAATTTTTTTTGTCTAGGAAGCTTTTCCGCAAATTTTTTTTATTTAGGAGCACCCTATATCAATTTTTCGATTATGAACACCCTGTCTAAGAACTTGTTACTCGAAAACGCTCTTTTTATATCTTTGCTTTTCAAAACATTTTTTCTCAGAAATCTTTAACTTAGCTTGTGGAGCTTAAAACCAGAGCTTTTCCCCACAGGGTCACTTGTAATTGTCGCCTATCACACACACACACAAACGGATAACCCTAATCCTCCACAAGCGATAGGTGTATTTGAGATTCAATGCTATGTTTTTTTTTTTTTTTTAGCAAAACAATAGCGCTCAAAACGATGAATGCTTTGGTCCGCGCGTATCTAACGTATCAGCGGCATTGAGTGGTTTATCTAACTGTGAATAGAGCTTTAACATTAGCAGCAAAACATACACTGCATTGGCTGGCTATCGGCTTTAGTAGGATATATTGTTTCAACTCCCCCCTTAACCATGCCCCTATTAGCATTCCCGATCTCGTTGCTATTACAGCTTCAATTCCCATTTATGTTCCCGTTCATAGCCTGCACGTTGGTGTTGTTGTTTTCGCTCGTCGTCGTCCTCGTCGTCATCGTCGGTTCACTTAGCCATGTCACTGTACGCTATTCACAAAAACCCTATTGATTTATCGCGCTCATATAATGGCAAAAGAAAGCATAATAGATACTCGTTGTATGTACGTTGTAGGTTTGTCTAAATTGGGTCTCATATGATCCCCTTCATTACTGTCATGCATGGATTGGATTTAGGTACATACAGACAGACACTTATGTGAGCATATGAGGATATATCTAAATATACTCAAATATAGGCGAAAAAGTGCCGTCAAAGCAATTGCAATGTATTACCGACCCAATCCGTCTCCATCCCCATCTCCATCTCCAACTCCAAATACAATTCAACCCGTTCCACCCACTAGAGCACGCGAAGTCCCAAAAGCAGCTTTTTGCTGATGCTGCGGCAGTGAAAGGGCGCTTCAGTTTGGGGTGCTAGTTTTAGAGAATTTTAGAATTGAAATTAGCTCCAACATATAAGGAAACGAGGGAGTGGAAGAACGAGCGCTGCTTGGAACTGCGATTGAAATTAGCGGGGAAAGAGGTTCATGTATCTTGGTTAAGGATGTTATATCTTAATCAAAGGTACAAACCATGGAAGTCAGCACTTAATGATCAATATATCCCGACTGAGGTTCAGCCAGAGGAACTAGCGTCTTAGGGAAAAGGTACTGCTCTTCCGGGGAAAGTCAAGTTTTTCGCGAGGTAGTGCCATTAAGAGAGGTGGTGCTTGCTGATGGATGGCTAGCCGTAGCTTTGGATGGAAGCGTGGGTAAGGGAAGCGTTTGGATTGATCTGTAGAACAATTAAACATATTCTGGATCTCTTCTTGGCATGCTTGATCTAAGGTAAGTTTGGCACTGAGATTGTGGATCACTTTAATACCTTCAAAATATTTTCTTCACGCGAGAAACTCGAGAGCTTAGTAGCTAGATCTCAATATTTAATTCGGTTTTTGAATTTTTTCAACTCTAAATAAGCACCCTTTACATAAACACATATGTACATATCTAAATTACCAAAAACTTACTGTGCGTATGCACACACATATATACATATACATACATACCTTGCAATCGTATTCGCGCTTCACTTTTACCCAACGCATTCACGCTGGAACAACTGTAGGCGCCAAAGTCAGCCTTTGTCAAATGACGTATTGTCAGGTTGAGATGCCACGTGTACAAGTTAATCATGGCCTCTGATATGTTGTACTTGTTGCTATTGTGAAGTTTCAAGTTACCTATACATACAAAAAGCATTCATCGTAGTCATAGCATTGTTGATAAAGAGATAAAGCAAAGCAAAAAAAAAAAACAAAAAAAACGAGAGAGAGAAGAAAAAGAGAAAGAATATATAAAACGAAGCTCAAAAGGCTTGAATGTGAAATGACAGGCAATTACGTCAATTAAGTTGATTTTACTACGAGTAGGTTACTTTACGGTTGTAACTACACTCATACATACATAAGTACATATTACAGTTAAATACAAGATAATACGTAGTGAATAGTGTTTAAGTACAGTTACATTACCTTCATTTCGATACCAGCCATTAAGTGGTTTCGGGTACACCTCCACAATGCATTCGAGTGTCACTTCACGTTCGACAGGTGCGCCTAGTAACTGATTGACAGCCTTAATTGATGGTGCAACTGGAATGAGTAGAATGGGAGATATGTAGGTATTAAAGGATTGTTAGTGAAGTTTGTAAAAGTCATGTCGGATTGTTTGTTTATGTTAACTTGGGAGACATGAAAACAAGGAATTCATTACTAATTATTGACATATGTAGCTTGGACTTTGTAATGATACTCGTTGATCAATCTTATTAGGTTTAGCGAATGATGCTTGTTATATATGGATTACAATTAAGACTCAATTATATTAAACTGCTCTATAAATTTAATTGATTAATTATGATAATCGAACATTTTTGGAATAATTAATCGATTAGAATTAAATTTTGTGCTCGATTAATGAGGATTTATTTCGTTTTCAAATTTAATCCTAGGATTAATCAAATTACTCAAAATTTCAATTTGATTAAAATTGTTGATTTATTGCGATTAACGAGGACGAATAACAAATTTTAAATATTCCAATATTAAATAAAATTAAAAAATTTAAAAATTATTTTTTTTTTTTTTATAAATTCATCCAAAAAAAATTATATATTCCCAGCAAACCATAGGAGTCATACATGAGTCAGAAATGAGTCCTAAATGGGAGCGTTTATGCTCTTTATGAGTTAGTTTAAGAGTCCGAAATTAGGGTATTTCCCTTCTTGCGATGGTCGTCCGATATGAGCCTGATTTCATATATCATATGAGCTGGAATAAGAGTCGTATAGGACAACTTTTTTTTCATAAACGGCACTTATTAATCCTCTTTAATCGCAATTATTCAAATTAAATTAAAATTTTGATTAATTTGATTAATCCTAGGATTAAATTTAAAAATGAAATAAATCCACATTAATCGTACACAAAATTTAATCCTAATCGATTAATTATAAATCAATTAATCCAAAAATAAAAAGAACTTATTTGGATTATCAATGATTCAGATTAATAATCATTATTCAACAGTTCTGCCCAGACATAGTTCCATTATAAAAGTAAGGCCCTAAATCGGTCATAAACAGCTAAGCTCCCCATGCTCAAACTCTCTCACTCAAAACAGCGATTAACTATCTCTTGCACGGAAGTCACCGTGACGAGCTCACCATAAAATCGCAGTTAAAATGAAAAATCACGATAAAATTTGTTATAGCAGGCGAGGTTATCGGCTGTTGTTGTTTTAATGCCTATAAAATTGACAAGCATATAAAATGATGTTTTTTTTTATTTCTAATTTTTTTTATGTTTTTTCTTTCTTTTCTATTTAGTTGTTGTTTTTTTTGTAATGTTTGTTTGCCCTTTTTATGAGCTCAATATTAATCAATACATTTTTATTGTGTTTTCTTTTTGCACCCACAACACATACTCGTATAGCTTTTCATTTCATTTTCTTGCTTATCGCCGAGCATGGCTTACGATTTTGATATTTACTCTTTGTAGTTGTTGTTGTTGTTGCAAATTGTTGTTTACTCATTTTTATTTTGAAATTGCTTTCATGTATTTTTGTAGCATCTGTTTGCAAGGAACACCGCATACCATGACTTGACTTATCCTAACGTTTGCATCTACAGCTGCTGCTTGCTACTGGTACTGGTCCTGCTGCCCCTCCTCGTGCTGCTACTTCTCCTTTTCCTGCTTCTGCCGTTTTACGGCTGCTTGCGCTCCTATCTAGGATAATTCAATGCTATAAATAAGGCGGATTAAAGTGCTTAGCTTTGCTGTTAGCTACAAACGTTTGTATGTTTATACTTTTGTGTTGTTGTATGTATTCCAGAAAATCGGCTAATGCAGTTATACCAACGAGTAGTCGTGATGCGCAGTTTCCCTTTCAGTATGTTAAATTTTTTTCTTGAACATTTTTAATGCTTCTCGATTAATTTAGTAGTCTCAAGTGAAGCGTCTGAATGAATGGTTTATATTATGTTTACAACTTGCTTGTATTTTTTGTTTTACTTATAAAGTGGCAATGCAGTATATATGTACATACATATATACACATACATACAAATCAATTTCAAGGACACCGAGTGAGTAGTAATTATGCGAGTGTTGCTTCGCTAACAATGGAGGCGTTATGGTTACGAACGATACGAGTAGGTGGGGCATGTTGAGTAAACTAAATTGAAGAATTGCTCAGATTAAAGCATTTTTAATAGATATGCTTGCATATTATATTAAGTGATAATATACGATAAAAATCACTGCATCACATCATACCAAATTCATTTCGTTTTATATCACATCACTTCCTAACAACACATCCAATGTTGCATGAAGATCTAGTGATAAGCGAAGAATTGATATGAGTTTTATTTCAGAATATGAAAAAAAAATCATTTCAAATGAAACAACATTTACATCATATGGTAATGTATCAAGTGATATAGATCTTACATCACATCATATCTACATATGTACATATGTCGCATGATTTCGCCATGGCAAGTCTTTTAAAAAGGTTTAAAATTATATCGAGGGCTCAGGGGTAGATCACACTACTTCAAAAGTCTTTTAAAAACACATCACATGACATCGAAGTCACATCTTATTATATCACATCAAATCATATGATGATGTAGTGACTAGCGATAAATTTCTCTCCCTAGCTATTGAGTTTTCCTTCATTTCCAATGAAGCAAAATTCACATCATATGATAATGTATCAAGTGATATAGTTATTACATCACATCATATTTATGTCTCATGATTTCTCCATTGCAAATCTTTTAAAAGTGTTTCAAATCATGTCTAGGGCTCAGTGGAAGATCATTGTATATGAAAATATTTTTCAAAAACACCTTATCTTACATCATTTAATACCATCACATCACATCATGCACACAGTCACTTTTTATCATATAATATCACAGTTACGGCAGAAACAGGTTCGTTTATAGCACTTTAGCTATTGAGTTCTCTACAGAAAAAATAATTTCAGATGATGCCACACTCATATCATATGATAATGCAGCAACTGATATAGTTACTACATCACATCATATCTAAATCGCATGATATCTCCATAGCAAGTTTTTTAAAAGTGGTTAAAATCATATCGAGGGTTCAGTGGAAGATCATCCGTCATCAAAATATTTTTCAAAAACGCCCTAAATTACATCATTTGATACCATCACATCACATCATATTATGATATAAAGTCATATGATCACTTTTTATCACATAATATCGCAGCTACTGCTGAAACAGAAAGTGTTATATAACTTTAGCTAATTGATTTCTCTACAGCGAAATCATTTCAAATAAGATCATACTCATATCTTATGATAATGCATCAAATCATGTAGTTATTATATCACATCATATCTACGTCACGTGATTTTTTCCATATTTTTCAGCTGAAATTTATTACTAACAAAAATTATATAAATATATAAAATAATTAATAAAATAAAAAGTTAGCCTTTGAGCTCATTAAATCTAACTTTTATTCTAAACTTCAAAAGTAACACAATGAAGAAACACAAATACACCCAAACTTATTTGCATTCAAGCTCTGTTCATGTGCTTTATGACTCAAAAACTCTGCAATACAAATCACAAGTTTTAAGGCATTTAAATTCAATTTATTCACAAAAAGAGAGATACACATATATGTGCATCTTTATGTATTTGCATAAAACTAAAAAAAAAATGTTGCTTGCATTTGAGTGAATATCCCTTGACAAAATGAACAAAAGCAAACGAAATGGTCATCAAAAAGTTTTTAACAATAAAATTAAGCAACGTAACGTAAATGTAAAGCAGACAATGTTTGTAAAAAGCAATTCTATCACAGACGTTTACAAAGAGGAGAGTATTGGAAAGGTTTATACTCTGAGGATTAATACTGAGCCAAAGTCAAAAAAATCCAAAAATTGCCGAATGTGATTTTTTAACCCTCTTGCGGTCTAATTTAAAACAAATATGAATTATTTTTTTACTTAAAAAAATAATATAAAACTTTTTTTTTTCAACTCCTGATTTTTCTTTGAGTTTTGAGGGGATAACCTATAGATTCTAAAACATCTTAAAAATTGTACATAAAATTTCCAACCGTTGAGTGATATTTTTTTAAATTAAATGTCTAGTTTTAAAATGTAGTTTTTGGTTTTAACTAAATATGTAATTAAAAATAAAATTTTATATTGCCCCTCCCTAATATTTATAGCTAACAGGTTTTTTAAATAAAATACCTCGTTATACAAATAAGATTTTGGTTTTTAATAATTAAAAAAAAAAAAAAAATTGCCCCACCCTAATATTTATAACTAACAATTTTTTTTAAATAAAATGTCTCGTTTAATAAAGTAGTTTCTGGTTTTATATACATACATATGTGATTTAAAAAAAAAAAAGTTTTTTTTAGCCACACCCTAATATTTATAACTAACTAGGTTTTTAAATAAAATGTCTCGTTTTAAAAACTAGTTCTTGGTTTCTGAATAACAAAAAAAAATTTTTTGCCCCACCCTAATATTTACAACTAACATGTTTTTTAAATCAAATGCCTCGTTTTAAAAAGTAGTTTTTAGTTTTATAGAATTAAAAAAAAAAAAAACAAAAAAAAAAAAAAATTTAACCCACGCTAATATTTCTAAATAACACATAACTACACTAACTCGTACTCTGTGGCAAACTTTATTTGAGCACATATTCCAAGCATAAATGGTATGTGGCTTTACAGCATAAATACTTTTCACCACATTAACTACATATATATGTGTGTATGTATGTAAGCATGATATATCGTGCATCATAATAAGAATGTCACAATATCATAGAATGCAACTGATGTTTCCGACCAACAAAAGTACAAACAACATTGTTAACCAGCAAACTATGAATGCTAAGACAAAAGCACAAACAACAACAATCACAATCAAATATGGTCAACGTGTTAAATTAGACTTTACAGAGCAACTGTGGGTACACAGACGTACGAGTATTATAATGTAGGAAGAAGAAAGGAAACAATATTGGGGGTAGAACTATAGCTCAGTGTTTCAAGCCAACCATGCGTTCTACAATGAAAGTTGAATCGGGCGATTGAATTAGCAATACATAATTTATTTTCATTGACAGGTCTTTCAACAGAACTATTTATGCGACTTTTAAGGGAATTATTATCTGGAGAATAAGAAATTACACTATCTCTATCTCTCTTCAACTGCACATCCCTTCGCCATTACCTTTGATAGATAATTATATGTACTTAATTTACAAAGTAAACAACAATGAAAAAGTATATTTTTTGGAAAAAGTAAATGATGCCAGTCATTAACAAAACCCACATTCGAAAACGAATCCCCTAATTTGCCCACTAAACTATTTTTAAATATATCTAGATTCATTTGTCGGATGGGGTTATTACCCGCTTTGTATAAAAAATATACTAACATATATGTATAAAAGCATTCAAAAGCAAATATGCTGGACTCTCTCTCTCCCTTCGTTTCCTAGATTTTAAACAACAACATATTTCTGGCTTATGTGGTTGCCATGGGTTTTGTGGAGTATGCGTATATACAAAATGGTACAGGTTAGTACCCTCTGGTACAAAGAGCATCAGATGATGGATCATATGTGGGGATTGATGCCTCAATTCATATTGCGTCACATTTTTTCACAATATATTTATAAACATTTTTATATCTAAATTTAAACATAGAAGAATTACAATCCCAACTTAAAAGAACTATAATCTACTTCAAACAAACAGTACGCCATATAATAAAAAAATTGACATTAGATGATGAAAACTAACCACATCGCTGATAAAAAGGTACAACCATGCTGATAAAAGATTTAAGTTTCTGCTATTCATATTGCTTCACACACGCATATAATATTTGTTATAATATTTAGTAATTCCTTCCCGCTTTCCCTCTTCCGCATGACAATTTGTCTCGAAAATGCTACCCATCACTAATGTCGCACAGGGTTAACTTACATGACCATACATATGGGTGCGATCACACATAAAACCACAAAGTTGTTTTGTTAATTTTTATAAATGCTGGAGTTAAAGCTGACTTTAAGCATCGTAACAACTTCGAACAAATTTTGCTTTTGCTCTTTATTTTTGGTATTGTTGCCAAGTGAACGACTGACAAGTATAATGGGTGAAGTTGATATGAACAATTTGTGCTCAGCAGTGCTTTTCTTTTTTTTATATCCTTCCATATAAAAAACTTCACATTTTAACTGAATTAAATTTAAGCACCAATTTTTATTCCTAATTGGCGCTTAGGCCTTTGTGGTAAAGACTTTGGAGTTTGCGGCAAGTCCCATTCGGCCCACCGAGACAAAAAAAGAGAAAAAATTAGAGTAATATTTTTGATTGGAAAATATTTTATTTGATTTTATTTTATTTTATTTTATTTTATTTTATTTTATTTTATTTTATTTTATTTTATTTTATTTTATTTTATTTTATTTTATTTTATTTTATTTTATTTTATTCTATTTTATTTTATTTTATTTTATTTTATTTTATTTTATTTTATTTTATTTTATTTTATTTTATTTTACTTTATTTTATTTTATTCTATTTTATTTTATTTTATTTTATTTGATTTAATTTAATTTAATTTAATTTAATTTTATTTTATTTTATTTTATTTTATTTTATTTTATTTTATTTTATTTTATTTTATTTTATTTTATTTTATTTTATTTTATTTTATTTTATTTTATTTTATTTTATTTTATTTTATTTTATTTTATTTTGTTTTATTTTATTTTATTTTATTTTATTTTATTTTATTTTATTTTATTTAATTTAATTTAATTTTAGTTTATTTAAATTCTTTAATTTTTGTTGTGTGGCTCACTTCATATATGTACATACATACATACATACATATGTATACCCACATAAAAAAAAAAAAAAATAAGCGGATTTAAAAACCTTATTGAATTCGATGTACTAACCGAAGCAACTCATCCTAAGCGGGCTACCAATACAAACATGTATGTATATGTATATATGAATGTGTGACAGAACATACACCACTAAAACTATTTATCCGATTGTAAACCCTCTGCTCCTTACAATTGGTTTTTTTCTCTGAAAAGCATTCTTTGTACTTTCGAAGTCATTAGTAATGAATTCCGTGGCCTTCAAATGCCAAATTAAATTGGAAAATGAAATTTGTTTTAACTTAAGTAGCACAAATAGACGAATGAGTGTGTGTGGAGTAGAGTTAAATTAGGTTAGGAATGTATAGTTAGCCAATGAATTGGTATTTGTTTGTTATTGTTGTTGGTTGTGTGGTACTTACAATTGATATGCACGTCGAAGCGCTTGCTTACTGATGGTGGTACACCATTTGAGGCGATGCACAAATATCCGCCCATATCAGTGCGATGGACATTCGTCAATATCAGCTTTTCTCCCTCCACTGTTTTGACCACTGAAATGAATGAGAAAGAATGGTAAAAATTGGAATAAAAAGAATTGACATGAAAATATATACATACATATAATGATATGGTAAAAATGTAAATGTGTTCAATTAAAAGGTATTTACAGTGTTCACTTGATATACGGAACTTTGCAAATACATTATCATTTACTAAGATAACAAACTTTCCTGTTCCCTTCTTTTTTTCACAGAGCATAACACCTCTGAGTTCGTTTTATTGGTGCTTTACTGTACTTCAAACATTTTGTAAACAGCCAATACCTGTCTTCTATGCATCCCAACAAATGCAATCAAAATCAGAAGGCTTTTATGCTAAGTGCATTAATTGAAAATATTTTGAAGTGTGGTTCAAGTTCGAATTTTTTGCATTTTCATTCATAAAAAAAATTAAGAGAGATAGAAAGAAAATACAGAAAAGACCTACATATGCAAAGCACACAAAAAAAAAAAAATCGTCTATGCCGACCTAATTAATTAACTTTTCGGTTTTGTCCATCACATTCGTTTAACCTTCATATCAGTAGAGGTATGCAACTGTGTGTGTGTTAGGGATGAACAGTAGACGGGACCAAAATAGGAATTTTTACACATTTTTTTTGCCCAGTTTAGTGGGTAGCGTTTCTTTTTATCGTACCGACCCAGGGGTACCTGAAGCGCTTGCTGTTTCTGTTTGTACTTTTAAGTGCGACTACCCAAACTCCTTTTTCCAGCCCCCTTCAATTTTTTTACGCACTCATACCTATTTACATTTATTCAGTTAAAAAATAATAAAAAAAGGGAGTAAATAAAAAGTAAAAAAGAGTAAAGAATTAGCCATTAATGTGAGGGACAAACGACTTTACTAAACAGTCATTATGTGGCATGCCCCAAGTACTTGCGTTCACGCACACATTCTACACAGTACCTGAGCACATACGTACACACTTTTGTAGATGCACTGAAAAAAATTGAATTTAAAATTTTAAACTTTGAGAAACACAAATGTTTAGAAAAAAAAGCGGTGACTTGGAATAAAAATTATTTTTTTTGCGAAACGGTTAAAAAAATTAAAAAAAAAAAACATTTTTATTCAGAAATATTTTTTTAACGTAATTGAGTGTTATTTAATTGGAAAAAAAAAAAAAATAATAATACAATAAGTAAAAAAAAAATTTTGAAACGTTGAAGTTTTTGTTGAAACTCAAAAAAAAAAAATAATTTTTGTTCAGAAATATTTTTTTTAACTCAAGCAAAAAGAGTCTCAAATTCTTGTACGATTCATCTCAAAAATGTTTAGAGAAAAAACAGTGACTTGAAAAAATTAAAAGTAAATTTTTTTCTAATGAACGTTTTAAGTTTTTGTTGCAAATCAAACAAAAAAGAAAAAAATCATTTTTTATCGTAAATAAAACTAAAAATTAAAGCTTTTACTACTAATAATCATGTACATATATGATTAAGCATAAAAATGTTTAGAGAAAACAGCACTGACTTGAAAAACTAAAAAAAAAAAATTTTCGAGACGGTTCAAAAAAAAAAAAAAAAAATTTAAACAGAAGTATTTTACTTATTGTAATTGAATTTAATTTAATTGAAAAAAAATGTAAGTAAAAAAAAAAAAATTGTTTTCGAAACATTTAAAGTTTTTCTTGAAATTCAAAATTCAAAAAAAAAAAAAAAAAATATAAGTAAATATAATTAAAAAAAAAAATATAAGTAAAAAAAATTGTTTGCTAAAATTTTAAAGTTTTTGTTGAAATTTAAAAAAAAAAAACCAAAATTTTTTTTTCAGAATTTTTTTTTTTAACTTAAACAAAAACAGTCTCAAACTCGTAGTAGATAGGTTATTGAAAGCTTTGGAATTTACTCCAAAAAAAAAAGTTGGTAAAATTTCTTCAATCGTTGTATGGCTTAACTTTTTTACTTAAATGTTTAACCGCAGAGTTATAAATACATATACATATACATACATACATATACATATACACCGAGATCACTTGAGAGGTATGTCCTCTGTGTACATGCAATGACTGTTCTCATCACTTAAACACCTATCCCCCCCCCCCCCCACATATTTGCAACCACCTTAACAACTCCAAACGAGTGTGCTTAAGAGAGTTTGAAGTGTTTGAGTGTTTTATTTTTGTTCTCCTGTCTACTTAAGTGGGTTGTGTAGGCATTGTTGTACTCAATTATGGCGGCATAGTGGTGGTTCCAACAATAAGCCTTTTAACACGAGTTCGTATAGGAAGCGCATAAATAAATGCTTTTATCAACACTTTGAAGCACAACCACGGACACTCACAATTTTTGAAGAAATCTGAATTGTGTTTGCACCAACTAAGATGATTTATGATTTATGCTTTGAGCTGAGTTCAAGAGAAAGTGATAGGGAAGAAAGATAACGGATGAGAGGAGAGTGTAAGACGTGGAGTGTCTGGTGATAGGTGACTTTTTGAGAGAGAGGTATTTAGCTGCCCAAAAAATTTAGAATAAGTTTAGGCTTATGATAAGAACGAGGAAACTGTTTTCACTTTTTTTGAATATTTTGCAAGTGCCATGACTATGTATGAAACATTTTTTAAAAAGTTAAAAACTCTGAACAATAAAATAAAATAAAAAAAAATTGAAATAAAAAACAAAAACAATTAAAAAAAAATTTTTTACCACTACTGATTATAATTTTTTTTTAATAATGGTGAAAAATCTTGATTTTGTTCACAAAAAAAGGAAATTATAAATTAATTACAATTCAAGAAAATTGAAAAAAAATTATAATTTTTTACGATTATTAAAAATGAATCAAAAATAAAAATAAAAATTTTTTTAAAAATTAAAAATTGTCAACAAAAAAAAAAAAATTGAAAAAGAAAACAAAAACAATCAACAAAAGTTGTTTACTACTATTGATTATTATTTTTTTTAGTTTTTTTGAATTGTTTAATAATCGTGAAAGGTCTTGATTTTGTTTTCAAGTAAAGACAGTTTCATATTGATTATTATTCAAGAAAATTGAAGAAAACAGAATTTTTATGATTTAAAAAAAAAAAATTAATAAAAAAATTCTAAAAAAAAATTAAAAATAGTCAAAAAAAAAAATTCAAATGAAATAAAAGATATTTTTTTTACTACTATTGATTTTTTTGTTTAGTAATCAGGAAAAATCATAGTTTTTTTAAATTAATTTTTAATTAATTGGAAAATAATCAAATACAAATTTTAAGTAATGGTAATCAATCATTATCACTACGATTAGTAATCACTACGATTAGTAATGAATATTTAACCGGTTTGCAAAAGAGTAGTCTTCAACTAGTTCTGATTGGAAATTGAGAGAAGTTAAGATACAAAAGAGAGTAAACATTAGCTCTAACATTATTACCCAATTTGAATGCATTCTTAATTTGAAGTAAGATTTATTTTTATAAACAAAAGCTTGCTCGTATATATGTATGTATACATCTTTTTTTATATATTTTTTTTAATATCTACACAATTACCCTTTATAATCTTACCTTGTTTCTCTCTTGTTTCCGTTCGTAGTATGATATCTTTGCCACCTTCACGTCTCCATTGCACCGTTGGCTCTGGCACGCCTGTAGCACTACAAATGAGCACAATTGTGCCACCTTCATTACAAATGCCCTCCTCGAGATTTTGCTCTGGGTGATTTAATATATCCGGCGGCACTACAACATCCAAATAGCCAGACTTCAGGTTGAGTTGATTGAAAGTGCAAGAATTGGTGCAAAGTGAATAAATGTGGAATAAAGCACAACAACAAAAAGATTTCAAATACTAAATTATACAAAGATTTGTGCAATTGAAAGAAAAAATAATTAATAGAAAGTTTGGAAGGAATGAGAGTCAAACAAATAGGTATGAAGGCGAAGAAGAAGAAATTTTGTCAGGAAATGTATTTTAGAGTAAGTTGGAGTAAGTAGCATAAAGTCTTGTAGGATAATGAGTAAGTACGTGGTATTTTATGTCGGTGCACACGCCCATCACAAGTGAGCTAAAGGAGGTATACAATTCGGGACACTTCACTTCACTCACCTTCGCCCTCACCTCCGCACTTTAAATAAATTTAAATAAAAAGTTAAGGCTTAAAAAGGGTAATATATTTAATCGTTTTGGCTCAGTCGATATGCGACCGTTTTGGTCTATATTTTTCGAATTGTTCTTTGGAGAACGAGAGGGTATGTATGTATTATTGGTGGCGAGCACTGTTGGCTCTGAGGCATGGCGCGATGGGCTTCCTCATTTTCGGTATGAAAGACCACACTTTGGCTTTCCAAAACATAAACTATATCTTCGAAATATTTTATAAGCTGATTGCGAATTACAATAGCATGCAATGCAAATAAAATAAACGAATGAAATAAGCTTAGGTATGTATGTCGCTTAAACAGGAGGAAAGTACCCTGATCGCTAGATTTCAAAATCAATGCTTAGGCGAAAGAAACCGAGTTATGCTCTTCCTACCGAAAGCTTTTGGGAATACCGGTCAGTGGTAGGGAGATGGTGCTTAAACCGGTTCCGTTGTTCATATCAGCTTCACTGCCACACCCCACAGCATTTACCTACTCAATGCAAAGCAATTTACATTGGGAATCATAAGACAGGACATAACATGATTAGGTCAAACATATAAATTGAAGTAAATACAACGACATTTAACCGGAAAACACATACATATGTGCAAACATTATCATTTGCTCTTAGACATACCCTGTAGGGAAAATGCGTACAAATCTCTAAAAAGGACAGTCTTGAGCTAAACACTTCATGATGCGTTACAAAGGTGATGGTTAAAAGGCACTAGGAGTATTGCATATCGATCACTCATCCACAAGCAGTATTACACCCACACTAACCAAAATGAAACCACTTTAGTACTGTTCGAATGAGAACTGCTTCAGGACGGGTTGCCAAGTAATGCACTGTTCGACAGTTGAAAGCATTTCTTAGCCATTAAGCTAGAACTGCTGGTGTCTGCAAACGTTATAGCTCAGTGATAGCTCTGTGCTAGTACAATTTTCTGCAGGGTATGTATGTTATCGAAGTTTTGTGTGTACTGCTGTGTCTATTCTCCTCCTTTGTTGTGTCTTTGATACTGGTTTTAATAATAATATTATATTATCGTCTGCATGGCTACCATTCCAATAATGAAGGTTCCATTGTACTTGTTATCCTATACTCATATTAGGGTAGTTCGTGAATGTAAAGTGACTGAGCTCGGAGCAATCGCAACGATAATTCAATGTAAAAGGAATCAGACCTGACTTTTAATCTTAATCAAATATACATTTTTTGTTATTTTTGTAATAATTGATTAATTGTGATAATCAAACATTTTTAAAATAATTAATCGATTAGGATTAAAGTTTGTGTTCGACTAATGACGATTAATGAGGATTTATTTCGTTTATAAATTTAATCTTAGGATTATTTAAATTAATCCAAATTTCAATTTGATTAAATTTGTTGATTAATTGCGATTACCGAGGATTAATATGCGCCGTGTATGAGAACAAAGTTGTCCTATATGACTCTTATTTAAGCTCATATCATATATGGAATCAGGCTCATATCGGCTGACCAACGCAGGAAAGCAAATACCCTAATTTCGGATTCACAAACGACCTCATAAAGATCATAAGTGTTCCCATTTAGGACTCCTTTCTGACTCATATGGTTTGTTGGCAATATATACTTTTTTTTTGGATGAATAAAAAAACACAAAATTGTAACATTTTTTTAATGTTAATTAATTTTGAAATATTTAAAATTTGTTATTAATCCTCGTTAATTGTAATTAATCAAAAAATTTAATCAATTTAAGATTTTGATTAATTTGATTAGTCCTAGAATTAAATTTGGTAACGAAATAAATGCTCATTAATCGAACACAAAATTTAATCGAGCACAAAATTTAATCCTAATCGATTAATTATTCTAGAAATGGACGATTTTTATAATTATTCAATTAAATTAATAGAGCAATTAAATATAATTGATTTTTAATTTTAAACCGGATTTAACAGCACTGATAGCAATACATTGTGCATGGGTATAATGAGCTATGAAAATGACGAGGAGGGCATGGGATCCAGCTGGTTGGAAAGAAGATGAGCTCAGATGACTCCACTGCTCAATTGCATGCTCAGTCAAAAGGCGTACCTGACTGGGAGGATTGCTTATCAATGGAAGTATCCTTGCCTGTTGTCCTTATCGTTCATGCATATGGAAAATAAGCAATTCAAGACATCTAACAAACACAAAATTCAAGTGCCACCCTAATACACACACATACATTCTAAACAAACATACTATGCCACTTATTTGCGGTTCATCTATAACGAGTTCAAATATGTGCAAAATATGTATTTATCACCAAATGTGTTATTATTTCAGTTAGAAGGGCTTATTGTGTGGGCTTGTGAGACCAATTTCTCGACAATGACAATACAAATATTCAATGGGGCTGACCGGAAGCCACTCACACACACACACACACACACATTGCTTATTCTAACACGTATTATCATTTGTTTGGTTTTACGATGGGCTACTTGAAAGCTCAACTGATAGCATGTGAGTTAAGTAAGGCGCACACACACACACACATACACACCCCCTATATACATTAATATGTATGTGTTTGTATGAATGTGTGGCATGAGTTGTGATCCTTTTGGATTATTATAAACATATCGCATTAATGTATATTTATGGATTAGTCAAGTATTTGTCGATTACAATGAATGTCACGCCATATTTTTGTATGTTTCTCTTATATGTGTGTGTGTGTTAAGCTTGTGTTGTTTTTGTTTTGTTGTCTATTGCTTGCCGATATATTTTGACAACCCTTCTACCTCACAGGGCTTAACTGCTTTAACCATTTGGACAGTTACGTAGATAATACTGTCTTAGTGGACATTTGATGTGGAGTGGCGCTGATATTGAGGCTCTTCATTTGTATGGCTTAGCAAAGTACACTATTGTGTAATAAAATTGCAATAAGTAGGATTGATGAGAACTTCAAGGTAGCTATTTTTGTATTTTCATAAATTTTTCCTTCGAAAACCGTTCCCCTAATTTGTATACAAAATTGTCGTGCAAATATCGTACTAAGTTTTAAGACTCGATGTTGCCACCTGCTATGTTTTTACAAGGTTGCCACCTAACTGATTATTACTCTTTAAATGAGTGAGATTTTTTTAATATTGTTATTAAAGGAAAGCTGTTTTACCTAGTATTCAGGCCAAGGTATCTCTAGCTAGGTTGAACTGTTAGGGTTGCCAGCTAATTCTTTCATATATTTTTTTTCAATCTTCGATATTTTCTCGTGAATGACTTGACTGAATTTGATGAAATTTTGACTTTCGTAAATAGATAATTTTTAAACCTTATTCACCTCAACAGTAGAAGCTTATGCACCTGATATGTTTTTACAAGGTTGCCACATATTTCATTATTATTTTTAAAATGAGTGCGAATTTTTAATATTGTTATCAAAGGAAAGCTCTTTTACCCAGTATTCAGGCCAAGGTATATATCTCTAGCTAGGTTTACCAGTTAGGGTTGCCAGCAGGAAAGCAGAAAATTATTATCCAGAGCTCCTAGCTTATTCACCTCAACAGTACAGCCATCACGAAAGATTTTTATTCAACATTTTCAGTGGGGTAGGTATTAACAACAACAAATTTCAAATAATAAAACAAAAAATTTTTTTTTGGCCCCTCGAATCGTATACGTTTAAAATTTAATTTTATAGCATTTTTTCCATGAAGTAAAAGTTTAACACCCATGGCAAAATTTTTTTTCAACCCACCCTAATATTGAATAGCCTCACTTTGATGTTGTGCTTCTATCTATCAAACAATTGCTCTATACACTTTTCTTTGCTGCTTTTATATACCACAACACTGTAGACATTAGTACTATACCAAAAAAAAAAAAAAAACAGTATCAACTATTGTTAGTTAAGATTTAAGTAAGAAAATATTTTTATTTGCTGGTCAGCTACTAACAAAAATAACTGCACAAACATTGAAACTGACAGCAGCAGCTTAAGCTGAAATAACATTGGCTGGTGTAAAAAGGGCAGCCATTGAAGCGAAGGGAAATTGCACTTTAAATTACTCTGAGACACATCACGAATTTATGCGCACAAATACAAACAAACAAGCAAACACACACACATACATAGACATTTTAGTAGTTAGGCCACCTGATTCCCTACACGAGCATATGTTTAATGCCCTCTTTGGTACAGTGGCTTAAATTATGCCAAGTTCCAAGCAGAGAGCACAACTGCTCACAGTCACAGACTAACTCCAGGTGAGCTTGTGTTCCGCTTACGCTTCTCATACCTATTCTTTTGCTAGTTTATTGCCTTTGTCACCTGACCCATTACCGTTTAGTTAGTTTACTGGTGGTTAGTCGTTGGGTCATTCCGGTCAGTTGGGTTAGTGGAGGTTAGTTAAAGCTTTTTTTTTTCTTTTTTTTTTTTTCGTATGAAACTTACCAGACTCTTCATGGGATCTGTATTCACTTGGCACATGTAACTGCCCGAATCATTGAGTTGTACGTGTGATATGTGAAGTTTCCAGGTGTTGTGGCCATTGTGTGTCACTGATAATCTGGGATTAACTGACACCATGTGGGTGTGAATGCCGAGTATTGCTTTTGAGTCGGATTTAATCCATGCAACCTGAAAGGTACAAATATGCAAGCATGGTATAGTTAGTTAGAATGGCATAAATATTTACTCAAATACATACATACATACATACACACATACATACATAAGTAAGATGCTTAAGTTTTGTATACAAAATTGTGGGATACGCACGAGCGAGGGATACATGGAAGTTAATAAGTGATGAGGACTTAGCAGAAAGGTTAGTTCGTGTGAAGAAAAGTGATTTTGCACGCCATTGTTTTGTTGTTATTGTTGTTTAATCACTGCAAAAGAGGACTTTATCAAGGTATTCAGCTGCCGAACTATTGAAGCGTACTTTAAAATCTACGAGGAGTAACAATGGAGCTGTTCGATGGTTGAGATCTACGAAGCCTAGAACCGTGAAAACTTGCTGCTAGATACTAGTCGGGATCAGAGCCTTTCTTTCTTTCTTTTATTTATTCACGAAATTTCGTGGAAAGACAAAAAAAAATTTAAATGGGCGTGGCATCGCTTTGAATACTTGCAGTCATTAAACCGCCAACCTGGTACTTTTCTGAACGAAATCTGAGAAGTTTTTGAGTGTATTTCTTACTAAGCCTTTCTAGTTAAGTGATGCCACTTATAATGATTTTATAGGGTTGCCACCTATCTAAATTTTTTTTCAAGTAAATAAGAAACATATGTAAATGCTGCTTTGGGTACCAAGCGAAATACAAACTAGCTTTTAAAGACAAAAAATAAATTAAAAATGGGGGTGGCATGCCACTTATGATAACTTTGTGGGGTTGCCACCTTTCTAAATTTTCTTTTATGTAAATAGGAAATATATTTGTATATATGGGTACAAAGCGAAATATATTTTACGTGGAATCTCAGCAAAAATATTTCTAGGCAGTGTAAAAACAAAGGGTTGCCACCAAATCCTATTATATATTTTTTATGAAGTATCGGCGTTTATCTAGAAAAGAGTTTGAGGCAGTTTTATTCTGTGTTTCATACATGTTTTCCGCCATTATCAGAACTCCTTGGCGGGAGGATTGCCAACAAAGCTGTTTTCCAAGGTTTTTATTTTTATTTTTTTTTATTTTACAATTTTTTTTTGTAGAAAGTGGGATGTATGAAAACAAACGAGGGTTATTTTATTTGGTACTGAAATGAAAACAAAAAAAATATTTCAAGGCAGGTTTGTATGTAGCATGGGCTTTCCGCCTAAACCTCTTTTTACATTTTTCGTTTTCGATAAAGAGCTCCAATTAGAAATTTGTTGTCTCCCAGGTTCTATAAAGAGAGTTAGTTGACTACTTGGCGCGTGATTCAAACTATCTCTCCATTGGTATAGCTATTCACATATACACACATACATACATTTGTATGTGCATAAATCTGTAAGTATGTATGTTTGCATTGCATATCGTTAGATATCTACTTCAGCTGGTATTCTTAATGCTTAAACTATTTAATTTATAGTTTTATTTACAGCATTACACAGCTGTCAGAAAGTGTTTTATAGGTCACTACGTAAATATTGCACAAATCTTCTTAGAGCAAAAATAAACAAAAAACAAAATGCAGCAATAAAAAATAATTTGTGATTCAAGTTGGTTTGTTAAATTGCTTAGATGAAGTTATTCAGCATTCATACAGACACAAAAATGAAGCAAAGAAGCATTTATGCATTTTAGATATATGCAAATTATGCAATTAAGAGCAACGTCATATACATATACATATGCAAACATATGCCAATATATGTATAATAAGTAAATAAAGCCAACCACAGGCAGGCAATATTTTAGGTCTTAAATTAAAATACAATAAAATAATCGGCAAAGCCAGATCGAATGCTGATGAAAGCGATTAATAATTGGCTTAGCAAAAACAAATATATAGTTTTGGCAGTTTTTGGGTTTTCAAGTAATTAAACAAATGCACAATAAATTGTTTTAAATAAAAAAAGAAAAAAAACAATAAATCAAAAGAGTGTTTATATAAATAAATCAAATGTTAATTGCTTTGAATAATAGCATTTGTAAATAGAGGCCGTATGGAGCCTAAGCTGCAAGTAGGAAGCCGAGGAAATTAGTAAACTAATTCTCCATTCTTCTCCTTAGGAAAACTGTTTTGGATATGAACAATAAATTATTTTATTTTATTTTATTTTATTTTATTTTATTTTATTTTATTTTATTTTATCTTATTTCATTTTATTTTATTTTATTTTATTTTATTTTATTTTATTTTATTTTGTTTTATTTTATTTCATTTTATTTTATTTGATTTCATTTTATTTTATTTAATTTTTTTTTATTTTATTTTATTTTTTTTATTTTATTTTATTTTATATTATTTTATTTTTTATTTTTTTATTGATTTTATTTCAAATAACCTAAAATCTGTCTTTTTTATAAAAGCTTCGGTAAGAGGCTGTAATTCTTTTCCTTTGCATTGAAGTGCGTAAAGAAGAGCACATGATCACAGAAATGCGTTATATACATATATGTATATGAAAGTATACATATACGTACATATGTACTCCGTCTCGTACTATGGCTAACAATTTCAGTTACTTCTTGCGCTCTATTTTTCATATAAAAGGCCAACTTAAGGTCAACCATTTGTACTCCCTCATATACTTAAATATAGCCCCCACGCTCAGAACATGGAACGTGCTTTGCACTTGAGAGTGCAAACTAATTTATTGCAACACTACCACGGAGGATGCAAGAAACGCTTGCTTACGCATTATATTCGTACTTGTAGTTCCATATAGTGTGACTGCCTTGTACTCGAACTAGTAGACCGAATAGAAAATATACTATATCTATATACATACATACATATATGCACAGGGACGGTTTAGGTACGTTGAGTAGTGAGAAAAGTCTTGGCAACTCTATGGCAACGATGGTGAGATAAATTTTAAGAGATTATTTTTGATGCTACTTGTTCGGGAAGCCTGGGGAGTTTTATTTTTATATTTCTTTTCTTTTTCTACTTATTTATTTTAATTTTTATTTCTATTTTTATATAATTTTTCTTTTATTTTGTATTCTATTTTCTTTTTTTTTAATTTTCTTTTTGTTTTTATTTTAATTTCCTTTTTTGTTTCCTTTTTCTTTTTATTTTCCCTTTCCTTTCTCTTGTTCTTCTGCTTTTTCTTTTCCTTTTCCTTTCCCTTTCTCTTTTTATTTTTTTTTCTTTTTGTTTTTAGTTTCCCTTTTTTTACTTTTCTTTCTATTGTTCTTTTTATTTTTTTTTTCTTTTTTTTTTATTTTTCTTTTTCCTTTTTCTTTTTCTTTTTCTTTTTTTTTTATTTTTCTTTTTCTTTTTCTTTTTCTTTTTCTTTTTCTTTTTCTTTTTATTTTTCTTTTTCTTTTTCTTTTTCTTTTTCTTTTTCTTTTTCTTTTTCTTTTTCTTTTTCTTTTTCTTTTTCTTTTTCTATTTCTTTTTCTTTCCTTTCTCTTTCTCTTTGTAATTTTATTTTTATTTATCTTTTTATTTTTAATTTTACTTTTCTTATTCTTATTTTTCTTTTTCTTTTTATTTTTCTTCTTCATTTCATTTTCTTGTTTTTCTATGTCTCTTTTATTTTTTCTTCTTCTTTTTTTCCTCCTTTTTATTTTTATTTTTCATTTCCTTTTTATTTTTTAAATGTTTATTTTTCTTTTCTTCTCTTAATTTTTTTGTTTTTTTCTTTACATTCTTCCCTTTTCATTTTCTATATATGTATTTTCCTTTTTCTTTTTATTGTTTTCTTCCATTTTGTTCTTCTTCTTCTCCTAAAATGGTTTTTATTAACGGACTCCCATGCAAATATGTTCGGCAGAAGCTCGGCCTATATTTCCAAAGAGGTATTCATATACATCCCGTAATATTATTATATTATTACTACCACATACATTCTCCTATATACAGATATATTTTAGTTCTTCATATTGTTATAAACACTTTTATATACTTTATGTACACTAATACACTATAACTATAGCCATAAATGGTCGTATATATGTATATATATGTTTAGTATTACTTACTCGGTATTGTGCCAAGTTGTTGACCACGCACGTAAATGAGACATCACGCCCTTGCGGCACTGTAAAGTTGGTCAATTGCGCCAAGAACTCTGGCTCTGGCTCATCTGGTTGATTATGGCCTGCAAATGGAAGTGATGACAGTACCCATTTGGTTAGTTGTTTGCTTGAATGAATTGTGAACGTGAGCATAATATGTGAAAATTGTACATATGTATGTAAGTATATAAGTACATATGTTTAAGGGAAGCAAGTGTGCTTCGAGCTCTGTAATATCATGTGAAAATGGACGGTTAAGTGAGCAACGCATATGTGTGACACAAATAAATTTGCTGACAAGAGCCGTAAAATGTCTAATGCACTTTGACACTGCTAAAGTGAAATTTTAGTGCGCGAAATTTTTGTTGTCTTCAATTTACTCTTCTACTTTTAGGTACTTGCAGCTTGGCTAGTTAAAGTCTGTTAAATAACTAAATAGAAGCTCAAGGGCTTACTTTCTATTAGCGAGAAGGCTTTGCTTTTCAAAGGAGTCCAGCTCGTAAGCTCTGATAGTGGAGCGTATCTATACATCCCAAGCCTTTGAATCTCGCTCACTCCGCCTTCTCTAACTTAGACAACGAAGCTTCCTTAGCAAACCTGCGAGATCTAATGTTTTGCTCCTAAGTGTAATGAATATAAAAACCTGCTATGTCTTCGACCCTAACTTGGCTTCAACTAATGCGCATTTTATTCCAGCTGCGTCAACTTACAAAATTTTTAATAAAGTAATTGAAAAATATAATATTTTACTGCAATGTGTAGCATTTGTTATCTTTATGAAAATTAAGAAATAAAAGAAAAAGAATGCTCAACTCAAATATTTGCGTACCATTTTCAAATTAAAATTTCTATGCGCGAAAATATTCAAATATGTAAATGTGTGCATATGCGAGTTTAGTTGTTTGTATCTCAATGCATTTTCCACTTTTGCACGCGTAAGCATATGAAAGGCCATAGGTGAAAGGGGCCTGTAGGGAAGTCAGAAACTGAACTACAAAAATTCGATTACTCTAGGCTGAAGCTGGAATGAGTCGGCTTGCTCCAGTAATATCAGTCTTATTTTATATCGCCGATGAAATGTAACATTATACTTCGTAAAAAAACGATTACAATGAATTTGTTTAAGTATTATGTTTGAACCTAATTTGTTGAGTTATGATTATTAATTGTAATGATTACTAAAACAATTTTTATTTTTATTATATTATTTGGCTTTTTTCGTGACTGTTTTCTAATTGTTTACACAATAAAACTAATAAAAGAAAAATTAAAAAAAATTATAATAATCGAAAGTAATGATTACTTTCGTTTCCGATTTTTTTTTGATATTTGATTATTGTTTAAAAACATAATCTTTGATAACTATGCGTCTTGAGTTTCCCAGAATTATTTTAGCAATTAAAAAATTTGAATATAGTTATATTTATGATTTTCCACTAGACCAGTTAGTTGGGTATAATTATTAATTGTAATGATTACTTAAATATTCAATTGTTTATAAGCTCGAGAAGCCAATATGAATATTTAATAGTCGTGTTTTCTTTCACGGTTTTCATGTTAACTTTCCAAATATAAACAAAAATAGTAATGATACTAGGAAAAGAGAAATATTAAAGTTAATTAAATAATCACAAGTAATGATTATTTTAAATTTTTTGATTTATTTTAACTTTCTTTAATTTTATGTAGCGAGCAAAAATTTTAAGTAATTTTTGTTGCTGTTGGCTGAGTCAGTAATTATTAGTAATCCAAGTGATTACCGTTTCAATTTTTTATAAAATTTTTTTTTTGGTTTCAAGAAGTAACTTAATGGTTAGCTACAATATTTTATATTTTTAATTATTAATCTCTTATTGAATAAAGAAAAAATTTAACTGAAAAGAATAATAAAAGCTATTAAAAAGTAATGATTATTTTCCAGTTTTTGGTTTTTAACATTACTTCTAATTATTGTTGGTTAGCTTTTAAATTTATTTATTAAAATATTATTATTATTAATAATTTTTGGTTGTTAGTAAAACAATTGTAATTAGTTTTTAGTATTTTTCGCTGACTTAAACTAGGTGAGTAATTATTATTTACCGTGATGATTACTGCATAGCCATAACCAATGTTTTCTATTTTAAATGATTACTTTGTAATTGATAAAAAAACCATTCTTAGTAAAAAACTTACTGAACTAATAAAAAATAATGAAAAGTAAACATTATTTTTGAGTTTTGATATATTTGACCCTTGATTACTTTAGATTACAAAAAATTTTTTTTTTGATTTTAATTGATTTGGAATATGAAAAAATTTAAAATACTTTTTTTTTAATTTTTTTCTAAAGTAATGTAAGTGTAATTCTAGTAGTGGTAGTGTCAAAAGCATTAGAAGCGCACCAGTTCATAGCTAACAACATTTCCTACAAGGCGATAATGTTAATAACTAAATGCACATAAGTGTGTGTGTGTGTGCGACGTGTTTGATGTGCATGTGAATGTGCATTTGACTCTTACCTTGTGCAAACACGAGCGTGCCACTTCCGCTTCCGCTCCGGTAACCGATTGTGATGAGCAGCAAAAAACCGACACTCCACAAAGTGCCAACGCAGCAACATTTGAACTGACCCATAACGATGCTAGTGTGGAGCCAATGTGCTTAGGCGAACACCAACTATGTGCAAAGTGTGAGAGTGTTTGTGCGCAGCAAAGAGAATGGCAATGGGTGGGTGGTGAGGCAAAGAAATAGCGACACGCCGATAGGAAATGCTTGTATGCGTGCTATAAAGTGCTTAGGTGTATTAGCGCACACACACACACGCACGCATGCACCGGAAAGTCACTGCAAAGCTTAGAAATGTGTATTTTAGCTAATATTGCAGCAGGAAGTGCGGAGGGTTTTGCAAGAGTTGGCCACAAAATGCCTATTCGCTGCTAACTCGAATCTTGTTGCTGTTTTAGATTTTTGTTTTTGTAGTAATTACTTGCTGCTGCTGCTGTTGTTGTTGTTGCTGTGCCAGCTGTGGTCTTTAGAGCGTTGTGCTCATGACGCAGGTGTTCATGCGCATTTTTATTGTTGTTGTTGTTGCTGTTGCTAATGCTGGCTTTATGTATTTGCTTTTGCCACTTATTTCAATGCGTTTTGAGCTTATTTCACTTCACTTTTTTTAGCTTTTCATTGCGATTACTTATTTCTGCTTGTTGTTGTTGTACGCTTTTGCAGTCTTCTTTTTTTTTTTGAAGAACTTGCTTGCTTTGATGTGTATTTTTGTGTTTGTTTTGTTTTTGATTCTCGTCCAGCAAAGTTCTTTTACTCCCGCTCGCTGCTTTGCTGTTTACTTAGTATTTATGCTAACTGTTGCAATTTAAAGTTTTACCATAAAAAGCGTATTAAGCGTCCTGCAAAGAAAGTTAAGAAAAGTAAGAGAAACATTTAATTTGAGTTTATTTATAATTTTTTTTTTCAAAGTTTTTTTTTTTTTTTAGATATGTGTTCAAAATTTGTAGTAAATGTTATGGCAGGTTTTGTTACTCACTGGTAAAGTCGAGGGACGATAGGAACACCCTCTGACCTAACCTGTGAAGAGCCTTTTGCTCTCATACGATTTACTAGCTCATATTCTCGAATTGCTCACACATTACTGAAAGATTAAACTCCTTCGAAATTTTTTTTGAAAAACGACCTAGTTCATAATTTTTTTCTCAAAAACTCCTATTTCAGAATTTCGTTGAAGAACGCCGCAAAAAAACCGAAAGGCTGTCGTCCGTAAAGTCAAGTTGGTATACCGAATTTGACCAGGACTCACCCAAAGGCGATCAGCTTAATTTCTATAAAACAAAATTATGACGAAATATGCATACGTGGGCGGTTTTTGAGAGTAACAGCAGTAGATCAACAGTTGTTAGCGCTCTATATGTCTGTATGTCTATAAGTTTGTACGCACATCACTCAAAAATTGCTTAATTTTTTCGAGTGTATTTTTAACCATAATAATTCTAGATACCTAACTTAAAGTTTAGGCCAACTTTTATCGTACAAAATCAGACTTTCCACGCAAAATACAATGGTGGCAAAAAAATTAGGCTCACATTTTTTTAAACATAAAATAAATTTGTAACTGATCAATGTCTGCATACATTGCATATATTTTGAAACATTGCTAAGCTAATAGAATACAAAGCAAACTCTTTTTTAATTTTTGTCTGTCTGTGTATAAGTTTGTGCGCGCATCACTCAGAAGCTGCAAAAAGGAATTGAATGAAATTTTCACCGTTGCATTACTACACGTCTCACTTAAATTTTAATATATCTTACGATGATATATACGATTTCGAAGTTACGTACGGCGATGTGCAACTGGGTGACCGAAAATGCGTTAGTATAATATGGATATCAAACGAAAGGTGCTAATGAGTGCTGCAATAAGTGATGTAATTTAGGTGTACATATTAACTGGTTTCGGAGATATAAAGAAAAGTCGAAATAAGTCTATTATAAAATTAGAGAGACATGATCGGGATTGCTTGCATTGAATGGGCGGCGCTAAAATATTTGTCATACGAATAAATTTTATTAAATATTTTGCCTCCTTAATTGATCAAAGAACCCACTGTGCCACGATACGACCTCTAGTCAAATTTTAAAACCCTTGATAAAACGGGCATATTTTTAGGGAACCAATTTTCTCATATAAATCCGATCTTAAATTCTTAGCGTTTAACAATTTTAAAATAATTAGAAATAAATATGGAACAAATCTTTTAACTAAGCAGAAGACAAAAGACACAAAGATTTTACTTTACACTCAAAGAAAACATACTTAGCACACAGCTAGTCTACATTAAATCTAGCAGTCATTCGCTTTATCGAAAACCACATCGAACTCCCAAAAGCAGTCAGAAAATCGCACAAATAGACAAATATTCCTTGCAGTCAATCGGTCGTACGATTGGGTTAGCTGGTTGACTGTTTGCAACAACAATTTGCACTCTATCTCCGCTAAACGTGGCAACAGTGAGAACTGCGCTGCACCAGAAGGCGAATATTGCACAAAGCAAATGTGCAAAGAGGAGGATGAGTGCAAGAGCGCACTGCAAAGGAAAACACCACAATTCGACGAGTGAACGAGTGACTGCATGCAGCAGATAAAAGCATACAAACGCCCCACCCCACACCTAGCCACCTACACATGGCCGCTGTATCGCATAAGCATTGAAATCGTATGGTTCAACGAATAGTTTCAAAGGAGGTGGGTGTTTACAAAAACAAAATAAACAATAAGTTGAAAGGAGATGCAGAAATAAACAACAGCAGTTCAAGTGTTGCGGATATGATTCGATTTGGTTGTAGTGGCACAAAGTAAAAATTGCAGCAGCAGCAGCAACAAAGATGATGGTGATGCGCATCTGTTGAGTGGCGGGATGGGGGGGTGGGAGTTGGCTTGTTTAGCGGGCGTAAAAACGTTATCGCCACCTTTATTGGTAAAATGTTATTTCTCTTACATATACTTACTTGTATATATATACTACGCGTACGAGGGTGGCTTTTTAGAGTTTTGCGAATGTTGAGGTTCAGCTTGAATAGCTCAATCAGGTTGGGTTAGAGTGTCATGCTTGTATTGCTATGGGGTATAACCAAATCCAATTCTTTTCTTATCAATTCGTCTCTATCTTATTTGACTTAATTTCTTTCCAATCACATTCAACTAATTTCAATTTCATTCAATACAGTTCAACCAAATTCAATTCTCATGAATTCAACTCAATGCAGTGACTTAATTTATTGACTTTTACTTTAAGTTAATTGAATTCAAATCTAATCAATTCAACTAATTCTAATTTGACTTAATTTATTTTAGTTTAATTGTGCTCAATTTAATGCAGCTGAATCTTAACTGAATCCATTTATTTTCTTATCAGTTAGTCTTAATCTAATTGAACTTAATTTATTTCCAATCATATTCAACTTAATTTAATTTAATTCAATTCAGTTCAACTTAATTCAATTCTCATTAATTAATTTCAATCCAATCAATTAATCTCATCTTAGTTTGATTAAATTTATTTTAGTTCAATTAAGCTCAGTTCAATGTAACTGAATCCTAACTAAATGAAATTATTTTCTTATCAATTAGTCTCAACCTAATTTGATTTATTAATTTTAATTTATCTACAATTCCATTCAACTCAATTCAATTCTCATCAACTAATTTCAATGCAATTCCACTTAATTCATTTCAGTTCACCTTAACTCAATTGCATACAAATCTAACCAATTCAACTCATCCTAATTTGACTTATTTAATGTTAGTTTAATTGAGGTCTATTCAATGCCGCTGAAACCTTTTTTCATTTCAAATTCAATAAAAATATATTAAATTTTATTCAAATCTATAACTCACAGACCTACCCTCGCCCTATGCCAACATTTAGCACACGTTGCAGCTGTCAAACGAAATTTCAGCATATTTTCGGTTTGTGCAAAAATGTTATGATTGACATGCTTTCTATTTCTATCAGTGCTGCTCACATAACTATCAGAATGAATTTTCAAAACAAAAATGTAGAGAACAAAAAAAAAAGCGACTGCATGCAAATCGAGAACAAAAATAACGTTGTACAGACATTGGCGTATCGTTATTGCTCACGCTGAGTACTTCGATTTCAAAAAGAAAGAAAATTGCTGATAATAAGCGAAAAACAACATTTCAATGGAAGAGTGCCATAAAGAGAAAGCTCAATAGATTTGTTTATTCAATTGCCATGAATGACTTCGAACAAAAGCTATTTTTAAACATTTCTGAATAGTGAAATTAATTGAGTTAATGAAAAAAAAAAAAATTGTTTCGCAGACAGCAGGTTTGGTTTGCATTCGAATTGGAGTAATTTGGCAGCACTGAGAAATTCGGGAGTGGTCAGTTACAGCTTCCAATTTTAGGAAATAACTATATTTAGACTCATCTGGGTTGGTACCACTAAAGTTTTTAATTTTTTTTCGAAGTTTTGAGCCTTTCTTAAAATTAAGTATGATCCAAAAAAAGTAGTATGGCAACCCTACTAAATGGTACCAAATAGCATACTTTCACTTAAAAGTTAAACTCCGCTACTAAAAAATATATTTTACAGCCAATAAAAATAATTGTATCACCAAACCCAACGAAATTTCACCACTAACCTTAACCCTTGGCTTATGCACACCTGCCAGATTCTACTGAACTGCAAAACTTTACGTAATTTGTTTCTAATTTCGCCCAGCTAAGTCCACTTTAATGTGCTCAAATATAACCACAATGTTATTAAGCGTGTTACTACACCAAAAGTTGTCGCATCCAATTTGAAAATTGCCGCAATCAAAGCTTATCATCGGCGTGGGAGTTAGCAGTGAGTGCACGAAATATGTGGCAGTGGGACATGGAACCAACAATGCACTGCAGCCGCAGACACAGGTTATTGTTGCCCACAAAATGGGTGAAAATTGTGATTGCATTTTATTGGAACTTAGTGGCACACGAATAGATTTATCATGCATTTTGCACATTTAATGTGCATTACATATGCACATAAGTATGTGACTATAGGGTAATAGTTAGAAGCACAGGTGCAGCATGGGTACTTACATATATACTCACACTTTGCACAAATAAGGTGATCGGCAATATCATAATTCATTTTGTTTATGACAGCAAAAACTGAAAAAGTGGCACCTTGCTTAACGGCGGACAATAAATTTAACTTATATACAATTATTTTTGCATATGGGGTGTTAAGAAAAACATAACAATTGATTACCTAATAAATAAAATAAAATAAAATAAAATAAAATAAGATAAAATAAAATAACATAAAATAAAATAAAATAAAAGAAAATAAAATAAAATAAAATAAAATAACTTAAAATAAAATAAAATAAAATAAAATAAAATAAAATAAAATAAAATAAAATAAAATAAAATAAAATAAAATAAAATAAAATAAAATAAAATAAAATAAAATAAAATAAAATAAAATAATATAAAATAAAATAAAATCAAATAAAATAAAATCAAAGAAGATAAAGTCTGCTCCAATAGTTTGAAAAGTTAGGTTAGTAATTTAACTCAACAAAATAATCGGCTACTCTCATTTCTATGTCGCACACCTTATCAACATTCTCAATTGTCATTACTCTTTTAGCACACAGCACAATCACAGTCGTGCACTTTTCGCCGTGCAAACTTGTCAAACGACAAATCAATTTATTGCCATCTTTTCTACAACACAAAAAGCGCCATGCCATGTAACAGCGCCAACAAAGGTATTGTCGAGTGACTGCATTCGTATTGCTGGCATGCTCCGAAATCACAGTCGCATATGAGTGCACGTACTACGCACACCAACACACCTACATACATATACATTTTTGAAGCGAGCTCTGCCTTGCACCTTGAGCTGGAAAACTGTAGTTGGTAGTGCACTTGTTCTACACATCAGCCAGATGGAATAGTGACCAGTGTTAGTAGTACAGAATGCCAAAAAGGTAGTAGGTAAGAGATTGTATGGTAGTAGAAATAGCAGTCGGTTAGTAAATATTTTCACCAATCAGATTTAATAGCAAGCGCAGTAAAACGTCCATTATCTATGACTATTGCTAGTGAAATATTTTGCAATAGTTTGATTTCATAATCACTTTAATTTTTAAGGTTAGTCATTGTCAATGTTACGGTCACTGTCACTGCCACAATCACTGTGATTGTCACTATCACTGTAACTGTCACTGTAGTTGTCAGTGTCAGGTTGGACTCAGTAACTTGAGCTAATAACTTTATCTATCACGAACATTAGAATTGTCACGCTCTCAGTCACTGCTGGTACGGTCACTCAATATGTCATTTTTAAAATCACTGAATCTAAAACTGCCACAGTTGTAGTCACCAGAAATGGTCGCTGTAGCGGGAATAATTACTAAGACTGTCAAGACCAAAGTCACCAAACACTGTCACGGTATCTGTCACTGGCCATGTTAGAGTCAATAAAACTGTCGCGATGACTGTAAAAACTAATTTTTGTTGCCCTTTTCTTCTTCTCTTGAGGCTTCCCTCACCTGTATCCGTGGAAAAAGTAGTAGATTTTTAAATTTAAAAAAAAAAAAAACCTACTAAATCTCTTACTACCGAATTTAGGTACTAACCCTGATAGCGACATATTAAACTTTACTCTCGAATGCTCAAACACTATTCTGCTTTATGTAGCACATGTCTGCATGTATGTAAGTGTGTGTATATCTACCGCCACCACCTTCCAACTAGCCTGTCTGACACATCTGTTGTATTGCTTGTCTACAACGGAAATCGAAGTAAGGCATCGACTCATAATGGCACCTCCAATTGGCTGCCAATGAAGATGGCAATGCCAATGTCTATACCATTGACAATTTCAGCTTATAGCTTTTGCTTTTCAACAGAAAAATTTAGCTACTCAATATGCCAAGTAGTCAGATAAGAGAGTGAGATCACTGATGGGATGTACTAAGCGACACCAATGCAGCTAGTTTAGGATATGCGAAAGTCACAGCTTGAGTCCTTGCTGATTGCATACAATTAACGGTTGAAGGATGAGTGGGTGGGAGGAAAAGTGTGTAGATGAAAAGACAGGGCTTGAAACTGACGAGGGTGCAGTGCATACGTTTTGGCGAGAACCACAATACGGTGTATTGTCAGCTCGAAAGTGGGCTTGCTGTGCGATTTTTGAGTTTAAATTCAATTAAGAAACTAGTTCCAACACCGAATTGGGGTGGCCTGTGTCTAAATTATGGTAAAAAAAAATGAAAGGAGTAAAGCCCCAATTAAATATACTATTTGCGCCTAAAAGTATGCAACATTTAATTTAAAACTTTGATAGTAATTATGTTGATAAAATAATGATTAAAAATCACAGCGATATATAAATCACTTATGACCTGTGCTTAAATTAATCGATAGTTATCATATGAATTACACCATATTAATGATTAATATGTTTTTAAATAGTTTATTTATTTTTATTTATTTATTACAATTAATATAAGCAAATATTTTACTGTGGTGCGAATATAAAAGAGTTCGCTGTGATGGGTAGTGGTTTGAAAATTCAATATCTAACTTTTATTATTGTACCCTGCAGGTATTATGACCAAGCTAACCCACAAAGCTGTTATCACATCGAATGACAATTAATTTTTGCACGGTCGCGAAAGGGTTAAAACCTGTTAGAAATTTCTCTGTAGTGCAGCTTTTTAGCAAGGAAAATATTAATTGGTTGATTTGAAAATGTGTTGCATATTTACGGGGGCGAAAATATTTTTTATTTTTATTTTTGGACCTCAACGATTTTTTTCAAATCTGCAGTTTTTGAAATTTTCTGGTAAATAGTTTTTTAGACTACGAATTTGGAAAGTATTTTAAAAGTCTTGCAACCTACTAAGTTTTGAATAAGTTGTTGCTCTCAATTTCATTGAAAAATGTGTTGCATACTCCTAGGCGCTAAGAAAGACATACATATTTTACTCCATCTGAAATTTTATGGTTAATATTTTTTTGTAATATTTTAACCCAATAGCAACCTGAAAAGTTTTTAATTCATTATGGTTCTTAAAAAATATTTTGAGGAGCCAAATAAAGCCAATAAAGGTATTGCTATAACTTCCTTTGAATGTATGTATGTATGTATATATATTTGTTTCCAGTGCATATTTTTTTTATGCTTTTTAACCCTGTGACGACCTGTAAAGTTTGAACTTTGCTAATTAGCTCAAGAATGTTAAAAAAATTTGTTGGATATCTCAAGAGGCCAAAATTACCTTCTAATTCTCTCGAGAATTTATAAGAGTGTAGCTCTATTAAAAATGTGTGGTGAAATTTTTTTAACCCTTTTGTGTGCACCAAAGTTTTACATTTTTTGTTGTTTCTAGACTTTGCTTTCTAGCAAAACTTTCAATTTGGTTATAGAGTATAAACTGTAGAACTAATACGAAAACAAATCCATTTCAGTGAGTGGTGAAAAAAAATTTTCAACCAAAAACAGTGAAACACCCTAATGTATGTGCATGAAAATCGTAAGATAAACAAAAGCCCATTACAATAGTGACAAAGCAAATTCGTATGAAACAGATTACGATTATACTTTGACTACTATTTATATCAGCCCATAAAGTGAGCATTATTTATTGCCGTGGCCTGTGAAGAGTGAATTTAATCGTATTCTTAGCATTGATTTAACTGCAAACAAAGCTTTTGTACGGCCGCGCAATTGATGAAATGCCAACACTAAAGTGACTGAAAGGTTGACGCCATTGGGGAAGTTAATAAAACAAACAATTATAGCGAAATTACAGCAATGAGCATAACAGCAGCTGGGACTAAAAGTGATTTATAGTGAGTGTCTAGCCTAATTCAAAAAGAGCCAATCAAAGGTGATTAGTATAACAGTGTTTTTCCCAAGAAATTTAGCTTTAAATGTGCACAGGTGGTTGAGAGTACGAGATTACGTAGTTAGGTATGTATGTAGGTAGTGATGAGCTTAGCTGGGAGTGAGCAAGCGTATTGGTCATGGTTGATATGTTTATGTAGGGATGGGACACAGCTGATAGCTGATATTAATAAGTATGAATACCAAACTCAACTTGACAGTCATAGCTTTCTGCGGAAACCTTAATTCTTAACTGGACTCAAATATATGACTGAAAAAAGTGCTTTAAAATTTAAAACGCCATGGGAATTATGAAATTTTATTTTTTTGTTTTGTTTTATAATTGTTTTACATTGTTTTGTAAATTCAAATTTTTAATTTTTATAAAGTTTTTAAATTTTTTCTTAAACTCTTTTCTTACTACTTTGTTTTTAACTGTTTTATCATTGTTTTATTTTTTAAGTTTTTTATATATTGTTTGCTTAATTTTTTTATTAAATTTTCACATTGTTTTTTAACTCCTAATTTTTATTTTTTATAAATTTTTTTCTTAAACTTTTTTTTATTATTTTTTTCTAAATTTTTTTATTATTGTTTTATAGTTTTTTAATTTTTTTTTTATTAATTTCTTAACTTATTTTTTTTATAATTTTTTGTTTTAGTTTTATAATTTTTTAATTGCTTTTTGTAACTTCTAAATTTTATTTTTTTTTAAATTTTTTTAATTTTTTCTCACAATTTTTTGTATAAAAATTTTTGAATTTTTTTATTTGTTTATAGCTTTTTTGTTATTTTTTTTTAATAATTTGTTAGTTATTTTTTTTTTTAATAATTTGTTTGTATTTTTTTTATAATTCTTTGTTTTGCTTTATATTTTTAACTTGTTTTGTAACTTTTAATTTTTATTTTTCTTATACATTTTTCAAATTTTTTCTGATAATTTCTTTTTATAATTTTTTTTTTTAATATTTTTTATTATGTTTTTATAGCTTTTTTATTATTTTTTTGTTTAATTTGTTTGTTTATTTTTCTATTTAATAATTTTTTTTTTATATTTCTTTGCTTTACTTCATATTTTTAATTTGTTTTGTAACTTCTAATTTTTGTTGTTTTTTATAACTTTTTCAATTTCTTATAATTATTTTGATTTCTTTTTTTAAATTTTTTTATAGCTCTTTTACTAATTTCTTTGTATAATATTATATATATATTTTTTTAGTAATTTGTTGGTTAATTTTTTTTTATCGTGGCTTCCGACTAGTCATAACTATCAAGAGTCAGTCATAACTTTAAAGAGCTCTATCTCAAAATTTGTGAAACTTCAATGTCTCTTTTGAAAACTTGATTTTCCACGATCGTGCACACGTCGAGCGACTCGTTAATAGCTTTGTAAATAAATTTATCATAACGATTATTTGTTTAAATTTAATTCGACCATAAAACCGCATGCTAGACAACCTACCGTTTGTTGGTAGTGAAAATTGAACAACAACATTTTACATATACATATATATATTTATTTTTGATAGACCAAAGGCATAAAGCCGCCACACGGAAACCCGGCATTGAGTGTCTGTGTGTGCGTGTGTGTGAGTGGTGCATACAAAAGGTATTTATTGTGCATACTTATGAATGTAAACTGTAAATTTTATGCGAAAACTTTTCAGCATGTTTTTATAACTTTTCGCTAGCATAACAAAATATTCAAAAAAAAAAAAAGATTTAAAAATCAAAAGCGAAAACTTTTTATGCTTCAAGTGCTTACCGGCACTCACTCGCACATAGCATATATGTGTGTATATATATGTCAGTTCTACACTTTTACCGTTGAATATACAAATTAACAAATCACATGTTTAAAAAATCTGCCAACTGAACAGCTTGGAATTTGGCAAATATTTTTAAAAAAAAAGGGAGTAGAAAAAGCTTTTGCATATTACAATAAAATGCATTAGGGTGGCTCTGCTTCGAGTTAATGTGGAAATTGTTCCAGTACAGATAGGTCTGCAGTCTTAGAAATCAACATGAGACATTCCAGCTGGCTTGAAAATAAAAATTATGCTAGAATTAATCCAAACTCTAGCCATGTAGCTTAAAGCTTTCATTAAAAATTTATCCATTTTTAGCTTTTGTAAAATTTGACCCACCCTAATGCACACACAGCGTTACCTACCAACATTTGTTAACAAGATTTTATTCAATTTGGTGTACAATTTATTATGAGACTAGGCCACAATATTTGTAAATCTGCGCAGCTGTGTGACGGTATTCACTTTTAGGGAGCACGCGAAAGCTTTTAAATTGTTTTCATTAAGTGACAAAACAACAACAATAACAACAAAATTGTAATGAAATCAATATCACTTTATAAGCGGAAATGTTTGCCAAAATTTAAGTGAATTTTCTAATTTATTGGGTTGAATTATCTTTGGCGGCGTCCAACAAAGCGCAACAGATGCTCCTTCTTCTTCTTTGTAAAGATTGGCAATAAAGAAAACTTTAGAATAACAAGGAGAGTCAAGTCAATTTGGATGAATAGTAATTGGAAGTCCTTGGACTTGTAATCTACCAGCTGTAGGGCGTTTATGTGAGCACAACCCATCGTGTCCGAACTGGATTCCTTTCGTCGAAGAACTATTCATAGCAAAAGCTATCCATAGTTAAAGCAAAAAAATACAAAAGTACCGTGTGGGAAATTTTCTTTCCCATCACGACTTCGCTGGTTTCTTCTTGTTGTCTGGCCATTTAAGTTGACTTAACAATGCCTGACTACTTTCTTCAAAAGGGTACGAACTTTCCAGGTTCGTGTTCTTGTTCCAGGTTCATGTTCTCTTTCCAGGTTTATGTTCTTAAAATTTTTACCATGGTCTTCTTTAGAGATGTGAGTTCCCCTTTTAGGATTTATTTACGTTTCTATTGAAGTTATTTTATCACTTACGTCCCAGCATCCAGCCCATCTGCCCAAATATTTTACATAAATAAAAACTAATATTTATCTACTCCAACACATTATAATGGTTAAAGGATAATTAGAGTTCACACTTAAGTTTATCAGAACAAAATGAATGTGCTTTCCGCAAAATAATTGCCCACATAAGCGAAACGGAAATGAATTGTGAAGCAATTAAGTGAATAAGGATAACTAACGAGAGGATGTAGGAAAGTGAGAACGGAAAAAACTACTCGCCCTCAAATTGAGTTTGCACTCCTGCACACTCACACACTCGCACATTTACACCCTCATATGGCTGAACATCATTTTATGTGTATTGTGGAGCAAAAATTTTATAACAACAAATAACACAAACCAAACTCAACCTAAACACACCTCGAGGTCAAAACATATTCACATTCACATGCACCTGCAACGTTGTTGTACTAAATAAATTAAATAGACAACAATAATTGTAACAACAAATAAATATGTGTGTGTGTGCTCGTGCACAGTGAATGGTGTGAAATCAAGTAAATATAAAAGTCAACAACACAATACGTGAAGTCAAAACATAACAACAATGCAAGCACAATTGGCCTTCGGGGATTTTAGACGAACAATGATGGTGCAAGAGAATCGACTTAACGGCTGTTAGCTTGCGACATTAGGTGAGCTCTTTGTGTAGTGAGAGAACACGCACAACCGAATGATCACTGTGGAAGCATTACGTGACGACTCAGGCAACAAAAAGCTGGTCTCGGGAGCATTATTATAAAAGAATTATTAATAAAGAAAGAAATCCTTTGTTAAAAAGAAAGGGTTCTTAATCAGGAATAGGAAATTAAAAACAAATCTGGACCGAGTATATAGTTCATGTATTGAAAAATCAGAGTAACCCACAAGTCAAGTTCTTGACAGCAGAGCTATCCTCCGTCTTCAGCAATTTCTTAGGAAAAAGCGCAAATCAAATACGAAGGACATCTCTAATGTTTGAGTGTGAGTACTTGTGTGACTCCGTAATAGATGGTCAAGTGTAATTTTTTATAAACATTTCAATTATACATACATACACACATATGTATGTACATACATATCTACACCAACACAAGCAAACAATTTTGCGAATACTTTTGAAAGTGCTGAAAGGCAACCAAGACGAATATGCAATAATAATGACTTTCGGTCAAGTTTATTTATGTAATTTCTTACGAACTAACAACACTCACTTTCTTCCTTTTCATTTTGCAGTACAGCATTTCCTCGGTATTGTGCAGTGGATACTTGTAAGTAGAATATTCCTTGATGTTATTTGCTAACCTACGAGCCCTGTAGGAATGTATGAAATAAAATAAAATAAAATAAAATAAAATAAAATAAAAAAAAAAAAAATAAAAGATAATAAAATAAAATAAAATAAAATAAAAGAAAATAAAATAAAATAAAATAAAATAAAAGAAAATAAAATAAAATAAAATAAAATAAAATAAAATAAAATAAAATAAAATAAAATAAAATAAAATAAAATAAAATAAAATAAAATAAAATAAAATAAAATAAAATAAAATAAAATAAAATAAAATAAAATAGAAGAAAATAAAATAAAATAAAATAAAAGATAATAAAATAAAATAAAATAAAATAAAATAAAATAAAATAAAATAAAATAAAATAAAATAAAATAAAATAAAATAATTTTTTTTTTTTTTTTATTTTATTTTTTATTTTTTTTTATTTTTATTTTTTTTTTATTTGTAAGTTTTGCAAGCTTGAGATCAGAGAAACAATAATTCGTAATGAATTTTAATTGTCAGTTTTTTGGGAAAAATTGATAATTGGAGAAAAATTACATTGTTAAATCACAGCGATGGATAGGATTACATGTTTCAGAGTTTCCAAGCTCATCATCAGATCCCTTTTCGGACACTGGGATGCGAACCAGTGTCTGCACCAAAGCCGCTGTTAGAAAATTCTAACATCTAAGCTATGATGCCCTCTGACGTCACAATGCACAAAAAAAAAAAAAAAAAAAAAAAAAACTACGAAATAAAAGATTACAAGAAAAATAGCACCAAATCATCTAGAGATCAGCTCTGTTCGAGGATTGCGGTGGTCAGTTTGGTTCAAATCACGTATTTTGTGACTAACCATAACCACATCAATTCACAGCTATACTGTTTTCCTACAGGGTATGTTTGTATGTGTGTTTGCGTGTCAATATTAAAGTGTATGCACTCGAAAGCTTTCATGTGTACTTAGTAGAAAAAAATAACCGAACTAAAGCAGAATGGGAAGAAGAAGAAATGTAAGTTTTACTAGTAGTAATTTTTCCGGCATTGCTAGACCAAATTAAAGAAATCAAGAGCAAAGCGCCCAACTTTTTTGCAATCTAATATTGCTACAGATTCGAGAGTTTGCTCTGCCGTGGTCAGTTTACTGTGGAATGTTTCTGGGAAATCAGTATGAAAGAACTTTTTTTAGTGGAAGACGTTTCGATACGTTGTAGTATGAACAAAATTTCAGCAATTTCTATCGTCTACACACTGACAATTTGATATACGAAAAATGCCATAAAACACGATATATTCCTAAATTTTTATTTAAAATTTATTTTGAAAATGGCAACATCTGTACAAGGTTGCCATATATTTTCAATAACTTAAAAATTAAAAAATTTAAAAATTTATTAAAACTAAAGCATTTTCACTGCGCTCACTTACTGCAAAAAAACAACAACACCACTGTGCATGTGCTCTTGAAAAAAACTTTTCCTATTCTACTTAGAACTTTGCGTTAAATTGCGGCTAATGCAGACTGTTTGGCATTTTTATCATTGTTGCTCTTCCTACCATTTTCGGTACTTTATTTAGTATTATTAGTATTTTTTGTTGGATGCACTTTTACAAATACTGCCACTCATAGTTGGACTTCAATATGCCCTTAGTTGCGTATTATTCTGGTTTACAAGCATCCTTTTCATATAGCGAAAGATTATACTCGTATATAGTAGAGAAGTTATATAGGCATACATATAGAAACTCTTCAAGCTTTATTTTTTGCTGCATTTAATGGATGTGAGTGTGAGCAAAAATGTAAGCTTTTAATGCAAAATCTTTACTAGACAAGTATTTTCGGTTGACTTTGACTTGGCTGCTATTTGGAGAAAATAAATTTTTTTTGAAGCAGGTGGAGCACGATTTTCCAGTAATGAAGCGTTGATCCACTTTATTCACCTTAATTTTATGGTTTTTTCTTTACTTTCTTTAATTTTCTTTACTTTCTTAAATTTAATTAAATTTAATTTAATTTAATTTAATTTAATTTAATTTAGTTTAATTTAATTTAATTTAATTTAATTTAATTTAATTTAATTTATTTTAATTTAATTTAATTTAATTTAATTTAATTTAATTTAATTTAATTTAATTTAATTTAATTTAATTTAATTTAATTTAATTTAATTTAATTTAATTTAATTTAATTTAATTTAATTTAATTTAATTTAATTTAATTTAATTTAATTTAATTTAATTTAATTTAATTTAATTTAATTCAATTTAATTTAATTTAATTTAATTTAATTTAATTTAATTTAATTTAATTTAATTTAATTTAATTTAATTTAATTTAATTTAATTTAATTTAATTTAATTTAATTTAATTTAATTTAATTTAATTTAATTTAATTTAATTTAATTTAATTTAATTTAATTTAATTTAATTTAATTTTATTTTATTTTATTTTATTGTATTTTATTTTATTTTATTTTATTTTATTTTATTTTATTTTGTTTTAGTTAATTTTATTTTATTTAATTTAATTTAATTTAATTAAAAGTGTTAATTTAATTTAATTTAATTTAATTTAATTTAATTTAATTTAATTTAATTTAATTTAATTTAATTTAATTTAATTTAATTTAATTTAATTTAACTTAATTTAATTTAATTTAATTTAATTTAATTTAATTTAATTTAATTTAATTTAATTTAATTTAATTTAATTTAATTTAATTTAATTTAATTTAATTTAATTTAATTTAATTTAATTTAATTTAATTTAATTTAATTTAATTTAATTTAATTTAATTTAATTTAATTTAATTTAATTTAATTTAATTTAATTTAATTTAATTTAATTTAGTTTAATTTAATTTAATTTAATTTAATTTAATTTAATTTAATTTAATTTAATTTAATTTAATTTAATTTAATTTAATTTAATTTAATTTAATTTAATTTAATTTAATTTAATTTAATTTAATTTAATTTAATTTAATTTAATTTAATTTTATTTTATTTTATTGTATTTTATTTTATTTTATTTTATTTTATTTTATTTTGTTTTAGTTAATTTTAATTTATTTTTTTGTAAACTACATCGGACATTAAAAGTGTTAAAGTCACCCAAATTCAGAATAATGTGATAGTCTGTCTCAGCATTAATAAAAAAAAACTTACTTAAGTTGACTCTGTCACTCTGGTTGTGCGCTCAATGAGGCTCTAACAAAACTAACTACTTTTATGGTTAAAAAATTCCGCTCCCTCCAAAAAAAAAAAAAAAAACTTTGGATAATGGAAGAATGTAGTAACTAATTGCCTTACGCGCGACTTAACAAGAAATCTTTTAGCTGATAGTCTGATGAGCTTTTAACGTGGCTTCAATTTACCTGCACGCCACTGGCTGCAATTGCACATTCGCATTGAACGAGTTTAATATTTTGCAAACTTTTAAGTACAATGAAACTTGTCCACACGATGGAGACTCAAACAAATTTGTCTGTATTTCTAGACTGTGATTCCTTTCATTCTTACGCAAAGTGCCCACAAAGGTGAGCAATCTTGACAGTCAATGGGGACACAGAACACAAATCGGCAAGAACGACGACGACAATACCAAGCATTCAAAGCCGCTAAAACTTTAAATGCATTTTAAATGATTCATTTGTTCGGCAAACCTGGCGGCTCTCTTCCTTGCATTCGTCTGCTGTGAACAGCTTGCTGTCCGAAGTTTTTTGGTTCATTGCCGCAACGCTGTAACAATTGTAACAAAGACGTGCTCACTTGCAGTAGACCCAAAGTACTGGTACATGTGAAATTGCTCTCGGGGCAAGGCGGATGAATGGCTGACAATGCGCTTAAAATGCCATTTGCTGGTGTCTTTCTTTCTAAAGCGACTTAACGCACTTGTGGCGCTTAAACCGCAGCGGGTAGTTGGCCTCCCAGCGAGTAAATTAAAAAGGCTTGTTCCTGCTGGGAGGAATTTTTTTTTTATTAAGAAATGTTTTTTTTCTTGTCTGTTTGACGTAAAATTTATTTTGGTGAAAGATTGATAGATTTCGAAAGATGTCGCACAGGTAGGAATTTAAACCTCTATTGGGGCTTAGGTGTGCGATAAGTTATTCAGCAGACTTGTCCCTTTATTTTATTTTATTTTATTTTATTTTATATTATTTATTTTATTTTATTTTATTTTATTTTATTTTGTTTTATTTTATTTTATTTTATTTCATTTTATTTTATTTTATTTTATTTTATTTTATTTTATTTTATTTTATTTTATTTTATTTTATTTTATTTTATTTTATTTTATTTTATTTTATTTTATTTTATTTTATTTTATTTTATTTTATTTTATTTTATTTTATTTTATTTTATTTTATTTTATTTTATTTTATTTTATTTTATTTTATTTTATTTTATTTTATTTTATTTTATTTTATTTTATTTTATTTTATTTTTGAGAGAAAAAAAATCGATTATTTTTTTGATAATTTTCTCCCTTTTTATATAAAGGTAGTCATCCAATCCTTTTTATTTTTATTTTGTTTGCTCTTAATATTAACATTCTGCTGAAAGACGCGTGCCACAAAAATGTCCTGTACTTGGTCTGGTCTTTTCATGGTTCCATGCTGACAGCGTCGGTTGAACGTTGCTTCGCTGCAAGTTCAAGTAAAGATAGAAGCGCAAGCACTAGTCGGTTGATATTGTGTAAAGCGACATCTACAAAAAACGTAAATATGTAGAAGAAATGACTACAAAAAGTATAAAATTTCAAATGTCTTCTGGCGGTTGCTGTAGTGCAGTTCATTTAATGAAAACAATTTCAAGATGGCGTTGCTTATGGCACAACAACAATTAACAAGACGACTAAAGCATAGAGCTTTCTTGTTTTTTTCTTTTTTTTGATACCAACAATGAAATTATAATGGAAAGTGTCGATGCGTTGTGGAAAAACAGCGTAAAACCAAAAACAACACTGACTTTACAGCGTAATTAAATTTTATGCGTTTTAATAATAACAACAATTGTAGAAAATTTGCAAGAGTCACTGCTACAACGACCACAAGTGTTGGGGGTGCAATGGAGAGACGTAACAACAAGTTGGCAGTGTGTGTGTGTGTGGCATGGTGTGAGTATATTGGCGAAAGTGACTGGCGTTTTGTTTTTGTGGTAGTTATTTGTGGAAATATGCAGTAGAAAATGTGCAGCAATTCCAAAGCAGAAATGTCACACAGAGGCGCTTGGGTGGTTTTACTTTTAATGGTGGTGGTAGTGGCAGCAGAGGCAGCAGAGGCAACGAGTTAGTGATTTCGTTTGATTAAGAAAAAAATTTAAATTTTTAAAATTATTATTTAATTAATAAGAATGAAAGTAAAAAAAAATCTAAAATTTTAATTTTTCTTTTTCATCTTTTTTTTCTTTTTCTTTTTCTTTTTTATTTATTTTTCTTTTTCTTTTTTTTTTCATTTTTATTTTTCTTCTTCTGTTCCTATTTCTTTTTCTTTCTCCTTTTATTATTATTTTTCTCTTTCTCTTTCTTTTTCTATTTCTTTTTCTTGTTCTATTTCTTTCTCTTTTTCTTATTATTTTTCTTTTTATCTTTGTTTTTCTTTTTATTTTTCTATTTCTTTTTCTATTTCTTTCTCTTTTTCTTACTATTTTTCTTTTTCTTTTTCTGTTTCTTTTTCTTTTTCTGTTTCTTTTTCTTTTTCTTTTTCTTTTTCTTTTTCTTTTTCTTTTTCTTTTTCTTTTTCTTTTTCTTTTTCTTTTTAATTTTAATTTGCTTTTCCTTTTTATTTTTGTATTTCTTTTTCTTTTTATGTTTCTTTTTCTATTTCTTTTTATCTTTTCATTTCTGTTTCTTTTTTTCATCTTCTTTTTTTTCTTTTTATTTTTATTTTTCTCCTCCTTTTTCTATTCATGTTTTTTCTTCTTTTTTGCTTTATTTTCCATCCAAGTCCAATTTCTATTTTTATTTCTGTTTCTATTTATATTTTTTCCCATTTCCTTTTTTTCTCTAGTTTTCCTCTCCTTATAATTTTCCTTTTTCTATTTGTTCTTCTCTTTTTATATTCCTCTTTCTAAAAGGAAATTTTATTTCTCTTTAATTTATTTTAAGTTTCTGTTGCTGTTTTTATTTCTTTTCTTTTTTAATTTTTGTTTTTCCATTTTCTTTCCCTTCGCCTTTTTCTTTTTCGTTTAACCTCCTCCTCCTTTTTTATTTAGTTTCTTCTCGTTTGAATTTACATTTTAATTTTTTAATTTTTTCCTTTTTCTTCTTTTTATTTTTTTATTCTTTTCCCTTTTTTTGTTTTTTTGTATTCCTTTCCTTTTTCTTTTCATCCCTTTTTCTTTTCCTATTTCTATTCCTTGCTCTTTTCTCTTTTTTCCACCGTCACATCTGTGCTTCTATAGTCCACTTAACAACAATGTAAATACAAAAAGCTAACGTTTCAGCAAAAAAAATCCTTTAACTTGAAAATCTGGGATTAATTCAGAATAAAATATTTCATAAAAATCCAACCGCAAGTGGCTTATAATGAATTGCAAAAACTGCTTTGTAACGCTTTTTTTGAATTACAACTAACATATGTAAATACATACATAAATATTTGTTGTAATTTATGTTATCAAAATATGGCCCTTCAAATCTTTAAACTAAAAAAAATTTATGTATGTAAAAACAAGAACCGATTCATAAAAACACTGCTTTGCTATAAATTTTAAAAATATTAAAATAAAATTATTGGCTTAATATCTCACCGGATGTTGGTTGGTGGCCTCATGGTGTGTGTGTGCCCCATACATCAACGCCAACAAAAAAGGATGTTCGATTAAAGTGACACCGCCAGTGACAGCGACTGTGATAGTGATATTAATATGTGCGAGTAGTAGTGGCTGGTGTAACACACTGGTTATGGTTGAGGACCGCAGCGACTATACTAAATAAGTATGGTAAATAAAATGGTATCTGTGCATGTATGTGTGGGTGTGTGTGATTGGGTTTGTGTGGTTGGTCGGCTTGCTGCAATTTATGCGTGCAACCGCAAAAACCAAAAGCAACCAAAATATTGCACAAAAAAAAAAAAAAAAAAAAATTATAGCAACAAATTCATAATACCATATAGATATATTTATATGGCGTTAACTATGCTGACCTACAAATGTTCGAAATTGTTGGTTTAGCTTCAGAACATAACTTAGCTTCCAACTACTATAGACTCTCAAACTAGTTCGACTTACAACCAGTCCAAAACTTTCTCCAAATAGACCCAAGAAATAAGTGAAAATAATTTGAGTAATCGGGTAAGTAATCGATAACATGCTGGACCTAATGGGCTGGTTATGAGCCTTAAATTAAAAAGTCGCATGAGGAAAATTTATTTACGAAAATTGCTAGCATTTATATAACCCTGCACACTTCTATATTATCTTAGCTAGTGAAATTTTGATACTTTAAGTTATTTAGTTTTTGGATTAGTTACACCCTACCCAGAAAAATTCAGTTGTAACTAAACTCAAAAAAAGTTTAAGGGAAAAGTTCCATGAATTTAAATCAGAGCTGTTAGATAATGATCGATTAGGATCAAATTTTGTGTTCGATTAAAAAGGATTTATTTCGTTTTCAAATTTGATTGTAGGATTAATCAAATTAATCAAAATTTTAATTTGATTAAAATATCGATTAATTGCGCTTAGCGAGGATTAATAAGTGTCGTTTATGAGAAAAAAGGTACCCTATATAACTCTTATTCAAGGTCATATGACATATGGAATAAGGGTCATATTCGACGACCATCGCAGGAAGGGAAATAACCTTATTTCGGAGTCATGTACGAGCTCATAATGACTACAAACGCTCCCATTTAAGACTCCTTTCTGACTCATGTATGACTCCTATTGTTTGCTGGGATGACTTTATAAAAAAAAAACACAAAATTGTAAAAATTTTTAATCTTAATCAATTTTGAAATATTTAATATTCGCAATTCATCAGAAATTTTAATCAATTTGAAATTTTTATTAATTTGTTTAATCCTAGGATTCAATTTGAAACTTACATAAATTCTCATTAATCCTCATAATCGAACACAAAATTTAATCCTAATCGATTAATTATTCAAAAAATGTTTGATTATCATAATTAATCAATTGAATTAATGGAGCAGTTAATTATAATTGATTTTTAATTTTAGTCCAGATTTAACAGGCCTGACTTAAACTTAAATAAAAAGAAATTAAAAAATATAGTAATAGTAGAAGGTTTGAAATTACCTACTAAATATTATAATAGATTTTAGTTGTCACATTCAAAAGGGAGCTGTACTAGTCTCTTTTTAATTCAAATAATCTAAATTAATTCCAAAATAAAATAATTTAAAATAGGCCAAATATATTAATATATCGCTCAAGTGTCTTTCGTTAATGCAAACTTGTTCTTTTTTGGACTAGTTAGCTACCAGTTAGAAATCACTAGCTATGAACTAGTTCTTTATCTCACTAGTTGGTTACTCCACTGCAAAATGATTTCGCTTCATAACGATAGACGCCATATGTAATGTCACGTTTGTTAATAAATTGTTAGTTTTGTCAGTATAAACCAAATAAATACTCGCTCATTGCCAGTGTATGATTTATAGCAACAAAACTTGCTTATTTACTTACCTTAGATAAATAAATATGGATTAGACACGAACTGAAATTATAAAACAAAAAACACTGAGTTAGAAGTTTTTACTAAAAGTGATATACAAATTCTAAAAAATATGGCAGCTGTACTCAATTTATGAAAATAATTGCAGAAAATATGAAATATTAGCTTTTGGTAAGCTTTTGAAATTGTGACTTTTTCAAAAATGTTCTACAAATTATTCACGCCAAGTTTAAGTGGAATTGCGCTTTAGGGAATTGACTTCTTCGACCATTTTTTGTGTTAAGGAAATCTCACAGAATTCATTCCAAAACAGGAAAATCGAAAGCACAACAACAACCACCTTCAATTACTTATATTTAAGAAACAAAAAGCTCAATTTTTGAACGGGTTTTTTAGCTAAATAGAATATAAGGCATAGTTGAAGAAGTTTTTTTAAATTATTTGTTTAGTCAAATTACACTGTGTAACAAATAAAAAAAAAGGTTTTATAACACTATTTTCAATTCTAAGGTTTTATTAATTATACAACAAGTGCCTACTTGGAGTTTCGACTAACTACGAGAGCCAAGAGTTAAGGGCCAAAAATCTGCTTTGTAGTTTGGTTTAAAATCCTCTTGAGAAATCTAAAACCAAAATTTTTTTATATTTGTCTAAAAAAAGTATACTTTGGAAAATTAAACAAAATTGTTTGTGTAATGTTAAGAAAGTACAAAAAATAATATAATAAATAACGACGCTTCTCAAAATTTCGAAGTATAAAATTTAATTCTAGCTCGCACCACAAGCTCTACTCGTACATTTTGCTCTCCAGCTCCCCACGCCAATATTGCGTAACAAAACTTTTAGTTAGATCGCAGCAAATGGAGCAGCAAATAGTATGCGCAGCAGTGAAGCCTTTAAAGGGGGGTTGAGGGTGTTTTGTACCCCTGAAATCTAGCGAGTTCGATTAAAAGTAGAGCTCTGCTGCACAAATTTACTTCTTTGAAAAATTAAAATAAGCAAGTAGCTGTTCAATATCGCCCAACAACTATACTGACTCGCTCCCAAAAAAATCCCTTTCCACGCCCGTTACTAATAGTTTTGCTATGCCAACGAGTTGCTGCATGCTGATACGAGCTGCTGTGGCAAGGTTTTGATAATTTTGATTGGCATCATTGCAATATTTTTTTGTTGTTACAATTTTTATAAATAATCACACAAAATAGTTGCATACACCCTGTAGTGAAACAACAGAGTGGTTACAAAAAATATTAGTTTCTTAGACGGATTTGCAAACTCATCACTAGCTAGTCTGAAAAAGGCCAAATCTGGGGCAAACAAATATATATTTTTCTTAAATATTTAAACATGAAACATTTCGAGAGAAATAGTTTATTTTTTTGACAGTGCTTGACAATTAAAAAAAAAATAATAATTTGCTTAGTCTATTTGGAACTAGTTGGAGATTGGTAGGTTTGCTATTCGCGGTCTCACATTTAATATCTCTTCGAAGCTTGCTAAGCTCAGCATACTAGGGAAAAAAGCTACTTGCCTGACTCGTTATGCTTGCTACATGCTAAATTTGAACTAGTTCCCAATTAGTCGCTTGAAATACCTATTACTTACTTACCACCTATACATTTACATAAAACATAACATCACGTAGCAGAGAGACGCATATGGAGGAATGCATGAAATGAATGTGCATTTGTCAGTATTTGTATACATGTGTGTGTGCGTGTGTGTGTGTGTTGGTATATATGAATGCCAAACAAATAACATTTGTGCATCTGCATGCAATTCGCTGATGTGGAAAAGTCGGTTTTCATATATACAAAAACAACAATTTGTTCTCTACGGCATCAACAATGTCAGTCAACGCAAGCCAACTGCTGCTCCCCAACTGTTGTTGTTGTTGTTGTTGGCTTGAGGAGAAGGCAGGCTATTGCACGCACATTTGACACTCTTACCCCGCCACTCCTCACTTATGGAATTCTTTTGTATTTCAAACATTGAGTGTTAAAGCAACAACAAATCGTGGTTTGTTAGCGGGTAACGTTATTTGTTTTTTTTGTTTGTTTGTTTGTGTGAGTAAATCGAATTAAGCGCAGAAAAATGCTACAACAACAACAAAAAAAAGTACAGAAAAAACATATTCAGATATAAGTTTTGCAAATACTTTATGAATGTGCGGATATTCATTTGGTAGCATAGATTATGCGTGCTGGTTCAAGGCTACGTCACGCAACCGACTAAAAAAAAATTGTATTCTATATCTTAAGCTGTACCTTTAGCAAGGTAATGGTCTATAAAAAACTTCATTTGGTCGAGCGGTTTTTCAGTGATGCTCGTACAAACATAGCTACATACATACAAACAAACAGTCGCAACTGCACTTCTTCCTAGGCTCGTCTGTTGTGCACAGCTACTTAACAGGCTTTTCACATTAAAATCGCAAGCTCTCATTCACATTCTCATGCTTGCTACACCTTCCCGACTGTTTTGTTTGTGCTATTTGAAATTTTAGTTTTGAATAATTTCGGGATCTTATTGCGCTTCGTGTGATTGAAATTCCATGTGATTGCACTTCGATTCAGCACTCATTTCTTGCACAGACTTTTCTTATTTTTTTCAAGATCATTTTACTTAATATTTCAAGAAAATCTTTAGGATCGTTTCGGTAAATTTTCGTGATGACTTGGGCCGATTTGATGTTTATGTTTTGGAACAATTTGTAGAAAATGTTCGGTTGAAACTACATATACCCAATCTTATTTGGCATTAGTCTTGGTAATATTTTGGTATTCAACTTATTGCCATTTCTTTTACAAAGCAATTTTTCACTTTAGTTTAAACCATTCCTGCAATCTATCTGGAAGCCCGTAAAACCCGCCAGTGCCCTTACTTTGAAAAAACCATTCGCAATCACCCCGCTTTTTTTGTAAATGCGTTTTATGTATGTATAAGAGTATGTACGAGTATGTATGCGTTACAAATCCTTACATATATACCAACATTTTTGAAATATGTACATTCGAGTTATTATTGCTCACAGTTTTCGTTATTACATTTTTTTACGGTAACGATTTTTTGTTTGTTGTTTTTGCTGCATTGCATTTGCAAGTTGTTACAGATTTCTTTTTAGTTTTATAACATTTCTTGACGTGTTTTATGCAAAATCACGTATTTTTACGCAAATGTGTGAAAATATTAGTAAATAAATATGTACGAGTATGAAGGGGGGATTAGGGACAGAGAACTGCATGAGTGACTGATTTCGAATATGTCTAGAACACTGCAAGAAGGCCAGAGATAGTTGAACTTAACTTTTGCACATCTCTGGTGCAGTGGGTACATTTCTATAAAATTGTAAATCGTCACAATACTTTCACCTCATGTAAAATGTCGCATATTTGTAGAGCATTCATGTAAATATAATAAAATTTGTATAAGCTCAATTTTTTTCTTAAATTTTTGCACAGCGAAAAGGTGCTTCTGTAATTAAATCGCTGCTCAAACGCACACATGTATCGATTTCAAGCAATAAGCGCGGAATAAGAGCATCGTGATACCAAAGCCATTGACTACCATACTAAATACCAACACTCAGAGTTAAGCTGAATATTTTTATTGCTTGGTTTCAGCTTGTTGAAGCGGGCGTATCGGGTAGGGTTTGGAGATATTTGGCAAAAAACGATCGACAGCGCAATTCACAAAAAATGTGACATAAGCTCAATCAATATGATTTTAATTTAATTATTTATTTTAAATAATTGTTTACTTAATTTTTTTTTGAAATTAATCGATTTTTTTATTTTTACAGATATGAATTAATCTATTTATTTGACTATATTTTATATTAAAATAATTGTTTTACAATTTCTAGTTATTTTAGAACTAATTGACTCTTTTTAGTTTAGTCGATTATTTTAAATTATTATTTGTTATTTTTATTTCTATTTTTTGTTTACAAATCTTTGATTATTTTTACTTATTTGATTGCACTTAACTATGCCATTGTTTTTCCGAAGGCGATTATTTTTGATGATTTGACTGTTTCTCTTTGTTCTGTTGCTCTTAATATTTTATTATTTTTAATAGTCTCGATGTTTTCTTTCAGTTGTTGAATTTCAATGATTCAACTATTTTTAGTTAGTGGATTATTTTTATTTATTTAAATATTTTGAATTCGTGGATTGTTTTTACTATAGAGAAGATTTTTGAATATTTGATTATTTTATTATTTTTAATTATTTTACTACATTTAGCCTTTTGATTATTTTGAATTATTTGATTATTTTAAATTATTTGATTATTTTGAATTAGTTGATTATTTTGAATTATTTGATTTTTATAAATTATTTGATTATTTGTTATTTTTTGATTATTTTGAAATATTTGATTATTTCTAAATATTTAATTATTTTCAGTAATTTTCCGACTACTTTTTATGTAATGTTTTTTTTTTAAGTTTTTACCATTTTTAATTACTATACTTAATTATTTGATTATTTTCACTTACATGATTATTTTAGAATGTTTTAATGCACTCAATTACTCGCTTACTCGATTAAAAAATCATCGGTTATTTTTATTTTGAATTATTCGAATCAATTAAAATGATTATTTTTTTCATTTCTAATAATGGCTATAAGCAATCATTTAATTTTTAATTACAAGATTATTATAAAATATTAGATTGCCTTTAATTACTCGATTATTGCACCATTTATTATTTTTATACTGAATTATTTGATTACTTCTAATTATTCGAATTTTGATTATGTGACTATTTAAAAATATTAATTATTTTAAGTAATTGGAATATTTTTAATTAATTAACTAATTTCAGTTTTCAGATTTATGTAGGTCTCCCATGGTAGGAAATTATTCTACTCTAAGTAAATACAGTTTGGAAGTGACAGAAATTGTCCTTTTATGGGTTTTTTTTAAATCTCTTTTACTAAATTTGAATATATTTTCTTTCGTTCCAAGCATTCTAAAACAGTTGCTAATACTAGAGAAATTGAAATAAATAAATAATCAAAAACTATCGACTAATAAAATAAATTAATAAATCGATAAAAATTTAACTTTCAAAAGCTTTTCATCAATTTCGAATTGTAGAAATCTAGCATAAGTAACCGAAGCTTCAAAAGTGTCTTTTGTATTATATTCTACATTACGCATGGTCACCGTAACAATACCATATCCCATGCTGCCTTGCTCTGAACGCTTTCAGTCAGCCAAGTTTTGGTCATTCGCTTTGACCGTTGGTTAACAATGATTGTTAGTGTTGCTGGCTGGTTTCTCAGTTGGTTTCACTTTACTCATTCATTCATTCAATCATTTCGAATTAACAATATTTTGGTTGGAAGTAATTCGCACAAATTGAGATTTGTTGTGTTGCAATAATTTCCAGAGGCCAGAATTTCATTTGTGGCTACGCGAATTGCTGGGGAATTTTTCATTGAAAAGCCGAACGAACAGATGTACATATGAATGTGTGTGTAGTACATATGAGCAATGAAATATTTAATGAAATGCTATGGTTGCGATCGTGTTGGAATATTTGTACGATATATATGGTGCTAGGGATGTAGCGAATATTCGAATTTTGTTGATAGCAAATTTTATTCTATAATAAATATTTTGATTCGAAGGACCTCTTTGTATTTATATGGGTAATAAAATAAATATTTTTATACGTTTCATGAACATGAAATGGTATTATAACTTTGGTCCGATGTTTGTAAGTATGAGAAGAAGAAGAGATAGACCCACCATTAAGCATACCGAAATGGCCAGGGCGACGAGCTGAGTTGATTTAGCCATGTCCGTCTGTCTGTTTGAACGCAAACTAGTCCCTCAATTTTAGAGATATCTCGATGAAATTTGGTATGGAGCCGCCATTTTGCATTATATTAATCATTTGTAGGAACCAGTAAGATCGGACCAATAAAACGCATAGCTCCCATACAATCGATTTTTCCGATAAATGGGTTTGGCCTATAACTCTTGCAAGTAAAAAGCTAGGAGAGCGAAATTTTGCAGGTTTAGTACATATTATATTTGTAACCTGTGTAGTGAAAATCACTCAGATCGGACCAACAAAACATATAGCTCCCATATAATCGATAGTTTCGATAAATGGGTTTTGGGCTATAAATTTTGCAGTTAAGAAGCTAGGATCGTAAAATTTTGCAAAGTTGGTACTTATTATAAATGTAATGTGTATAATGAAAATCATACAGATCGGAGTAACATAACATATAGCTTCCATATAACCGATTGCTCCGATAAATGTGGTTTGGCCATGTAGGACACTTAAAAAAGATATGCGTATTCATGAAAGGTATAAAGCCTTCGGTACAGCCGAAGACAGCCCTTTCCTTACTTGTTTTTAAATATGCTTTGTCAAGTAAGTAAGATTCTATTAAAGTTCCGGTGTGTTATTTGAGAATGAACCAGAAATGATGAGAGGCAACAAAAACACTATCCTCATTACACTGCTAAATTCTGTCTCAATAATACCTGCCAACTTCGCATTCATTCGCACTTCGTCTATGAAATACGTAAAATTCCACATTCGCCACATCTCTAACCCATATTAAATTATATAAAACGACGTATATATATAATGAAAGTAATTTTAAATATTTTTGAAGCATTTTAAGTATACATTTTTTGTAGTTATTGTAATGGAAATAACGAAAGTCGTATATTTAAACATGAATATATGCATGTGTGGTTTAATGTTTTATTTATTTTTAAAGAAATGCGTTTGTTTAAAGTATGAATCAATTTTGAAGTATTTTTAATTAAATCTGTTAGTGAAGTATTTTGGAGTAATAAAAAAGGCAAACTTATTTTATTTTAGAGTCGTGGTTCCAGCCACTTTTGTGCATTGAGTGCTTACAGCTGGAGTGTCTCAGCTGTGATCAAACTAGGGATGTGAATAAATAATCGACTTTTACTTTAATGGTTTGAATAGGCCTTTGCAACTTACAAAATTTATTTATGAACAAAAACCGATAATTTCTCATAAAAATCGATTTTCATGAATCGAATCATTCGATTTTTCAGTTATCGATTTTTTTGATCCGAACTCACATCTCTAAATAAAACTTATACTTTTGCCAGCAAATTTTATATTTTTATAACGTACTGAGGTGTTTACAGTTTTAGTGAAGCCTTCCACGTAAACCAATTTATGCCAGCTTCGAAGCCAATTTTGCTAGTGCTGTACTTTCACATTGACACCCCTTGGCGTATGAGTAACATTGAGTTTTCAACGAACAGACTTAAAAAATCTCTTAATCATTATCCAAGCTCAGCTGTACTTGTCAAGGAGGTTAAACTCAGCTTTTTTTTCTTTAATAATTTTGTGCGAATAAAAAAATTATTTTTGAGTTATTCAGTCATTTTGTATACAATTTTCTCACAGGATCCAAACATCACTGAGTCACGTACTGCGAGTTCAACGCGACATATTAATTCGACAACTTTTCATTTATTAAAATATGCTTATTTAAAACTTTTTGAAAAATACTAAGCAAAAGAAAAGCTTATAATAGCAACATTAAAGTTTTTAAATTCAGTTATCACATTAAAAGATATCTGAATTTACCAGCATAAATCGTCCAAAAGGAGCAAGCAAAAAAATGAAAAAATAAAAAAAAAATACAAAATTTATAACTACTAACAGCACAGAGAGATGTGCACAACACATGAGTGCTTGTAGGAAAGCAAAACTCACAAAAACTTAAATATGCGTGTTTGTTGCTTTGACCATAGCTGAACCCTTAGTGAGTTGTTTTGCGATTTCCTACAGCACCCAAATATCAGCTAAAAGTGTGAACACTCCCATATATTCATGTGTCGACACAACTATTAGTTTTGCTAGAAACTTTTAAATGAATACAACAAGAAACTATACCGCACCCACACACACAAACACACAGTGAACACTTGTGTGGATAGAACTTTGTTCTCCTCAGTACTTGGTAAAGCGAAGTGGCTTGAGTTGAATGCTTGTTTTGTACAAGCTATTGCATTTCTAAACTGTTGCAAACTAACTCATGAATACCTTTGTGGAAAAGTATGTAAGCACGTGCGCTACTGTTTGTATGCGTTTTTTTTTTGCGCTTTCAGTTTTTACTTTGATGCATTCAATGTCTTTCAAAGGTAAAGGTTTATCAAATGGAATTAAAAAAAAAATAAGCTGATCTCGAACTTGTTGCCTTGAACCGTTTTTGAAATTTGCATTATGTATGTAGGTGCAATAAAAATAAAATAAAATAAAATAAAATAAAATAAAATAAAATAAAATAAAATAAAATAAAATAAAATAAAATAAAATAAAATAAAATAAAATAAAATAAAATAAAATAAAATAAAATAAAATAAAATAAAATAAAATAAAATAAAATAAAATAAAATAAAATAAAATAAAATAAAATAAAATAAAATAAAATAAAATAAAATAAAATAAAATAAAATAAAATAAAATAAAATAAAATAAAATAAAATAAAATAAAATAAAATAAAATAAAATAAAATAAAATAGAATAAAATAAAATAAAATAAAATAAAATAAAATAAAATAAAATAAAATAAAATAAAATAAAATAAAATAAAATAGAATAGAATAAAATAAAATAAAATAAAATAAAATAAAATAAAATAAAATAAAATAAAATAAAATAAAATAAAATAAAATAAAGTAAAATATAAATAAAATAAAATAAAATAAAATAAAATAAAATAAAATAAAATAAAACAAAATACAATAAAATAAAATAAAATAAAATAAAATAAAATAAAATAAAATAAAATAAAATAAAATAAAATAAAATAAAATAAAATAAAATAAAATAAAATAAAATAAAATAAAATAAAATAAAATAAAAAAAAAATGATTTTTTTTTAAGTAAAGATCTTTTCTTATAAGCATTTTGTAGACATGAAATAAGCCTCATATAAGGAGTACAGTTTTATTAAAATACATCTATTCACACATTCTAAATCTGTAAGTGTGGGTGCATAAAAAGGCGTGACTGTCGTTAGTATCCTTCTAATGTTTAACACACTAAATAAGAGAAAGAAATAAATGAAGAAGACACACGTAAAATGGAAAATTTACACAAACTCAAACGCCCATCAAACGTTTATTGAAGTTAATGCCAGTACATACCAAGGCAAACATGTTAGCTCACACCTACATATGTACGTCTGTCAGGTATTGACTTGTGAAGACGGAATCAACTTTATGCTAATACCCAGTAAACAATTTTATAAAACAAATTTATGTTTTTATAATTCATTTTCATGCAAAATCGCTCAAAGTGAATAGAATGAGTGCTTTATGATTTTCGTTTGATAGCGTTGAAAAAAATTAGACAGGCATAAGATAATTTTTAAGGAAAATCTAAGCGACATTTGCAAAACACTTACAAAAGCAAGTATTTTATAAATATCGAGTTAACAACGATTGTAAAAGTATTTACAAAGTGCGCTTATTTTGAGCTTCGAAAACGCTTTCAAAAGCTTTATTAAAGGGAGTCTTATGCAAAACGCCTACCAAATTGTTTGTTGTGCAGTGATTCACTTGGGTAAACACAACCACACACATTTACTAATACACATCTATGCTCACCTATACACTTACAAATATTATCTACATATCTGTACAAAAATATATCGAATAATACAAATCAATTATTTAGAAAAGTAATACGTGCTTGTCGTAAGTGTTCTTTAATTACAAGTGAAATGTTTCTCTGGCATGCAATATTAAACACTTCCTGTTAGCTTGAGACTTTTGCTTGCTAAATTGTTTGCAAAAACCGATACAAATTTATTTTTAGAATTAGTTAAATTTGTCGAGTATAAGAATCAACATTTGCTTTTAAAATGGAGAAGACATAAAGACAAAGGTGAAATGTGTTAAGCTTAAAGCATTTTTGTTGTAGAAAGGAAACATTTTTTTTTCAAATTTTATTTTGGTTAGGATCGCAGAGCTTTTAAATTCTTGCAGCACAAAAATAGTTACCTAACATTTTGGGTATTATTGAATCATTCTGCCATTTTAAATCTTTAGTTCGCTCGCTACTCAAATTTGCTTTATGTCACTTAATTAATAATTTAAATTAATCATATTGTATGTAAATTAATTTGCGCCTAATTAAGTGGTTTTAAAGCAGATCAACAGCATAATCAAGTCAATTAAGTTTTTTTTTTTAATTTTATTTTTAAATTTCTTTTTTTGAATTTCAATGCACATAAATCCATTAAAATAATTCATAATTTAAATTCAATGTGAAATTATTTATTAAAATCCTTGACACAACAACTATTTCTGTTGATTAATTATGACTGAGCACAAACATCTTTTGCGCGCTTCAACAATATTTTCATTTCCGTTACACACTCAAATTAGTTAAACAAATAAAGAATTAATGTGAAAAAGTATAAAATATGCGTAATCACTGAGGAAAAAAAAAAAATTTAAATAAAAAATAAAAATTTTCCTTGAGTACACAGCGCATAGAGTCGCATGCAGCAATGCCAACAACAGGCTTAACAACAACAGCAAGAGCAAAAAAAAAAAAAAAAAAAAATTGTTGAAAAGCGTCAAGGCATCACCGAGCGGAAATGATAGTTTTTCTTTGGCAAACTTTTGCATGCATTTACATAAATATTCCTGACACTTTGCTGTTGTTGTTGTTGCCATTATGTATGCGTGCATGCAACTTATGTATTTACTTATACATATGTACTTTTCCGCTATGCTGCGTTGCGTGTTGGCACAATGATGCCAAACGACAATTTTCCAACAGCAAAAATTGTTGCACACAAAAAAAAAAAAAAAAAATAATGAAATCTAAAAAGTATTTGCTTGCTTTGCTGTTTTTGTAATTTCGACAAAACGACAAACGGCATAATGATGCCACTAACAGTTTCTCGACGCAGTTTCTTACATATATAAATTGAAATTTTAACAATTATTCCGGAGACTAGGATGCGAGCCCAAGTGCTTGCATTAAAACCACTTTTTTTAGCTCATCAATAATTCTTTGCTTTAAAAAAATTAGAATTCGAAATTATTATTAAATAAGAATAAAAAAAACTAAATAAACCAAAAAATAATATTATTCTTTAAAAATTAATTTGACATTGAAAAATTTAAAAAAAGCAATGAAAAAAATTTTGTTCTTAAGCTCATTTGGTTTATCAATAATCATTTTCAACAAAAAATAATAATTTAAAAAAAGCACATAAAGAACAAAAAAAAAAAATTAATTAATAATAACTAATTAATTAAAAAGACAGAAAATAAAATAATCAATTTAAAATTTATTGAAAGGCCGAAAAAAATTTTTTAATGAATAAAAAACTTTCAAAACGAAATTATTTATAACAAAAAAAAATAGAATAAAATGAGTTCCTGACCTTTTGAGCCAAATTAATTTATTGTTAATAATTTTCATAAAAAAGAAACACAAAAAAAAAAACAACAACAAAAAAAATATTTCTTTCGCTACAGGTGATTAAGTTCTCTTTATTGATAATTATTTTCATAAAAAATACAAAAAAGAAAAAAATATTGATGATTTAAATCGATTTGAATAAGCTAACAGTTAATGAATTTATAACTCAATTTTTAATTATTTATATAATTAAATTAGAATTTTAAAATTTGTTCATAAAATTCTAGCTTAGGAAGCAGATTTGTACAACTGCGTTCTTAACATTTTTTTTAATTCTTAAATCCTAAAAAGTTATTTTTTTTCCAAAAAAAAAAAAAAAAAAAATCGGAATATCATATTCAAGTGGCTGTATTGAAAAATAAAAAAAAATTAAGAAAACATCAAAAAAGTTTTGAAAATATTTTTGTAAAACTTTAAATCAAAAACCCAATGAGAAATCTATTTTTTTTTAATTTAAAAAAAGTTTGAGATATGTATGTATTGTTAAAAATTTCAACTAACCTTGATTGTGATCTAAAAATTATAAAAATCTCAAACCGTAAGAAAATTTCAAAAAAATTTTGAACATTTTTGAAAAAAATTTGAAATATTTTTAATTGAAAAAAATTTGAAATATCATATTCAAAGAATTTCAAGTAATTGTGACTGTATTGAAAAAAAAAAAACTTAATAAAATTACAAAAAAGTTTTGAAAATTTTTTAAAACTATTTTGAAATATGTATTTCAAAACAGAAAACGGAGGAGGAATTTTTTTAGGAAAATCAAGTATGTATTCTACTCAAACCTTAAAAAAATTTAACAAAAGTTTTGCAAATATTGAAATATTTAAAATTTGAAAAAATATGTGTTCACCCTAATGCTAGCAAATTCAAATGCTCAAGAAAGTCCTAAACAAAAAAAAAAAAAAATTCCAGAAAAACTTAAAAAAGTTGGGAACGTAAAATTTTGGGATATTTAATGCATTCAGAAATATTTTTAAAATAAAATAGATCTGAGAAAATTGTTATTCAATATTATTCATTTAAATCTTGATAGATGATTTTTCAATTTCTTCGAGGGTATATTCAAGTACAAGTAAATACAAATTAGCGCAAACAGTTTTTACGCACCCACTAATTTACTTACACACAACAAGGTAAACTTTTTTTTCGGTTTTCTTTTTTTTTTAAATTGATATTAAGTATACTTTGGTTGTTTGGTATGTATGTATGTATGTATGTGTGCATATTTGATATCTTCCACTCATCTGTAAAAGTTTTTCTGTGTGAGCAAAGAAAGTTGTTGATAATATTTTTTGATGTTGACTGTCTTTTATTGACGCATTATAAATGTGCGCTTGTTGTTGTTGTTTTGAAATGCGTGTACCACATTTTGGTGGGAAACAAATCTCAGAAGCAACTACAAAGGAGCCACAGTTTTTGCGTTTATTTGTTGGGTTGGTGTTCTTTGGTGAATTTTCAAAATTTATTAAAATTTTTTTTTTTGCGTTTGTTGAAAGTATGAATTTGTTACCACCGCACAGTGGGACTTTTAAATACTTTTGATGAGGTGAAATTGAAAATAACTAAATACAGTTGTTAACAAAATTTATTAAATATTAAAAATGTAAAGGTCAAAGAAGAAGAATTAATTTTATGGTGTTAGATTTTATAGTAAATAAAAAAATATAATAAAAAATAAGAAAAAAAGTTGAGTAGAGTTGCCACCTTATATTAATTATGCTGCTTATTATATTCCTTCATTTAAAACTACGCAGAATTTTATTCTATTTAACTCGAGTAAGCCCATGCGGTTATAAAGCAATAGAGAATCTAAAACTTTTTCCAAAAAAAAAAAAAACACCACTAGAGTTGCCACCTAATTGTAGTAATAAAACGAAATGCAACTAAAATTTTTAAAAAAACTTTTTTATGTTGGAAAATTTAAATTATTAAAAACATTAATAAAATTTAGAAATTCCCGCAGACATACTCAAATATTTTAGAATTTTCACACTATGAATTAGTTAAACGTCACACTGTGCAGCGTACTTGTTTTCTTAGCATACTCATTGCTGAAGCTGTGCTTATTTTATTTTTGTTGTTGTGTTGGCAATTTCATTTATAATGTTGCAAAAATGTTATTTCAACACGCGTCATTCTCTCATCGCTTATTCTCTTTGCCGTGATGTGCGCGTTTATGTAAATACGATGCTTACATATGTATGTATGTGTATTAGGGATGTTACGGAATTGAATTTATGGAAACCGGAATCACAATGCGAATTTTTCGAATGTGGTTTGGGTGTATTTCGAATAGAAACGTGACCTTTGTAACCATAATTTTGGTAGTCCTTAATTAATTAATACTGAGTGCACCCCTAAAATAATTTCTAAGGGGCTTACCATTCTACCTAGGAATAGATCGAGAGAAAAGTAGGCTCACCCTAATTTAAATGAACATGCATATGTTCTTAAGAATTGCAACTATGCGAGCCATCTTTATACTCACGTATATCAATCAGTGAGACTTCGCGTAACTTTACAAAAAAAAAAAAAAATATTTCAAAACCTGGAAAAAATAAAAACTGCCAAAGAAGACATTTTCGTTGGCGCTTAAGAGGTGAATATGCTGTGTTAAGAGCTCAAAAGAAGACATTCAAGACACAAGCTAATGGAGCATTTAAGTGAAGTTCAGATATGCATAAATGTGTACGTACGAGTATAGATAAATAAATAACACTCAGGAAAAAATCAAGCGTGAAATTGAGACAGACGATATGCGAGTTGATATTGCGTATCTCAAATATCTACAATTTAAGCGTCTAAACTTTTTATTTTATATGAGAACGTCGAACATGAAACCGTGAGCTGCGCTGGTGCAAGCTAGGCTGGCCTACCTAAAACGTCACCAAGTCCAATTTCGACTGTGGTAAATCGCATGGACGATAATGGAAACCACACATTTTCAACACCACATAAAAGCTGAGATCATAACGGTTTTTTCTTTCATTGCTTGCTCAATTTATTTGCTTGGTTATTTACTCGTATGCAATTTTGTTGCACAGCTGCGACAAGCCAAACACTTTCCATGACTTTTAATAAACAAAAATGCAGACTCTTACTTTTTATAAACTTTCATACTTCGCAAACGAAATTGGTATGCGTGTGAAGGAGATTTCCATTTGGCAGATGCCCAATGTAGGTGTGTACATATGTATGTATATACCCTGCAGTCAAAGAAAGCAAAATACTTTTTTAATCAAAAACAAAAAAAAAAATTGAAATATCATATTTTAAGAATTTCAAGTGAGTGTGACTGTGATATAAAAATTAGGAAAATCTCAAACCGTAAGAAAATTTCAAAAACGTTTTGAAAAATTTTGAAAGCAATTTTGAAATACTTTGAACTAAAAAAAAATTGAAATATCATATTCTAAGCATTTGAAATAGTTTTGACTGTGATACAAAAATTAAAAAATCTTAAGCCGTAAGAAAGTTTCAAAATTTTTGAAATCAATTTTAAAATTTTTGTTTGCAATTTAAAAAAAAAATTCAAATATATTTTAAGAATTTCAAGCAAGTGTGACTGTCATGTAAAAATTAGGAAAATCTCAAACCGTATGAAAAACTCAAAAAAGTTTTGAAAATTTTTGAAAACTATTTTGAAATATTTTAAATCAGAAACTAAAGGAGAGATTTTTCTCAAATCTTAAAAAGCTTAATTTTTTTAAATTTAAAAACTAAAATTTTAATATCCTACTCTAAGAAATTCAAGTGGGTGTGACTGTAATTTAAAAATAACAAAAATTTTAGCCCTATGAAAATTTCAAAAAAGTTTTGAAAGTTTTTGAAAACAATTTTGAAATATTTCAAATCAGAAACCCGTGGAGGTATTTTTCTAGAAAACTGAAGTATGCATAAATCTGTATTTTATCTAAACCACGTAAAAATTTAAAAATACCTTTGCAAAATTTCGAAATATTTGAAATTCGAAATCCGAAAAACAATTTTTGTAATGCTAGCAAATTCAAGCACTCAAGCAAATCCTAAAAAAAAGTTACAGAAAAAATTAAAAAAGCTCGTAAAATAAATTTTGAAATATTTTAAATCAGAAAACCCAAAATATATTTTTGTAGCTTTTCAAATTCTAGCGAAATCCAAGCATATTTAATGCACTTTTAATTATAACCAATTGAATCTCTTTCGTGATAGTTTGAGATTAACTAGAAAACGCTACTTCTCAACTAGTATTTCTTTTGTCTACTTTGCCATTCCACTACTGGGTATATACGAGTAATAAACACTCACACACTTGCAATTGCATTTTCACATTGTGACATTTGGTACTTACGACATGCCACTTGGCACTTAGCATTCTCTACTTGAAACTCAAAAAAGTTCTGCCAGAAAATAATCAAAAAGTGTTCAGGAATGTCAATAAACTGAATTGAGATTCCACGAATGCAATGGGAAAATAGCATACGAGTATTAGGGATGTGCACGAAAAGAACAGTTAACTCTGTGTGTGTGTATATGCTCGTTTAGTAACGGCTGTGCTCATGCACTCTTGCTGACCCACGAGAAAATTATGGAGTTGGGAATAGAGCTCTATGGAACATGTGCGCAAATCTATTTAAGGTAAAGAAGATTCAGTTTTCAATAAAATATTCAGGACTCACCTCTCTAAGATTTTGGAATAGTACCAAGTTGAAACATTCCCAAACATTAAAGTTGGCTGACAGCTCTGGCGCTGTGGGTCTACTAAGAGATTAAGACCTGGAATTTCTGCTTATTTCGAAAAAAATAATATAATTTCCACTAATTGGTTGAAGCCGAAGCTTTTGAGCTGAGTCAGAACCAAAGAGATACATTCGCGATCTCGGTTTAAAGAGTCCAGTGGGATATGGACTAGAATATATACGCAGAAGTTGGTGATGTACTAATTTGAGGTTATAACAACACAAGCAACGATTTGTTTTGAAAAATTCGTCTTAAGTACTGCTGTTGCTGTTTGTCTTGGGTTTCGAACCTGGGAACCTCTGTACGGTAGATCAGCACGTAAACATTTTAGCATGACTCTCACATCATAAATTGAAAAAAAAAAATCAGAAAACGGTAATATTTTAATTTATCTGCACTTACAATTAACTGTTAAACATATTTTGAATCTCTCCATAGCCACGCCCACTTTTTCGACATCAAAACTTTGTTTTTGTTTTTTAGTTTACCATTTAAAGTCACAATTCACGTAGAAAGTAAGAAATCTCAAAGAAGTTTAGTTGGAAATTTTCTTATATATTATTTTTATGTTTTTCATGATGGCCGCGCTTGCACGAGGCTAAGCCACCACCCAACTGTATAATTTTTTTAAAGTCTTCAGAAAAACTTCTGTCGCATAATTATGTTTACGGAATGTTTAATAAAAATGCGCAAACTTCATTTCTAAGACTTTTGGGATGGATTCTCAAGACTTTCAGGGTGTTCCCCAGTACCGGCATGAACTCGGCTTTTTGCATCAGTCCAAATGCTGTTATTGCAGTGTAGCCTACTCTAAACTCTCGTTCATCGATAAGGTTTCCTGCTTTACTAACTTTTCGAGCTGCTCATCTAATACTGAGCTCAACGAAGAACATTTAATTTGTTATTGCTGTCCGTGCTACCCATTCTGAGCCAGCTACCAGCACCTGTTCCGGGAACATTTTCTTTACCTCGTAAATCTGTTGCGCTGTCTAACCTAGCTTTGCTGTAAGAAGCACCCGAGTAAAACGCCCTAATTGTTATTTATGTATGAAGCATATATATACAAGAACCCGCTAAAGTATTCGTTTATATATATTAAAAAGCGAATAGAGAAAAAAAACCAAAGTGATAGACGCATACAAAAAGTAAGACAAGCGAGGACAAGTCGAAGGACATTTAGACAGACGAAAAGTACCAAAAGAACAAAAGATGGCGAGGGGTTTTTTTGCGGAGAAGTTTGAATTGCTTAAATGTCGTGAAAGCAAAAGTTGCTTTCTCTATGCACACACACACACGCACATGCACATTCACTCGATATATGTGTGTGTGTGTTAGTATATCCGACATGGCCATCATACAGCAGGAAGTTTCTGACACTTAGAGAAAAGCGCTTTGAAAATATTGCAGTTTTTGTTGTTGTTGATGTTTGTGGATAACCGCACATAAAAGTGAATGGGTGGGTCATTTCAATGAATTATATATGGTAAATATTTAAAAATTAGATGTACGGCTGTTGGTAGGAGAAGGGTACGTTTAAGTGACAAGAGAAAAAATGCGCTAAAGTTTTTGGGGCTTCAAAGATGTGGATAAAGCTTTGACGGATATGGAAGAGTTAAGAGCTTCTTCTACTACCAGCACGACTTAAGCTTACACGATTTAAAAAATATTGTAGAACCTGCTGATCGAACAATTTACTGGATTTTTAAATTTTCTACATTCTAGACCTCTCCATCATGTTAAAAAGTTTCACGTGGAGAAATAAACTGATTTTGTTAAAAGAAATGGCCGTGAAAGCAACGTAAAACTTTCACTTTATATGAACCCCAACGAAAATCCTGAGACAAAATAATATTTTTTCTCTTGGCTTCGCAGGTATTGTTGTTGTCTACAACATGATGACATTACGACAACGCTTTTCGCCAAGAAAAGTTGGCTGTGAAACTAAAATCAAGCTGAAGGTTAATGTCTCTCAAAACA